>JAQFYU010002020.1:0-12951 GCA_034694905.1 Ceratophysella granulata
ATAGCCTCATCCAAACTCTTGTGTTGAGATGATGATTTGTGAATTGTGAATGAAAGAATTGAAGTCTGTATTCTAAGCTTATGGAAATCTTTGCATTTGGCTTTGACATTAGTGGTTTGCTTAGCGGAAAACGGAGCTGCATGTGAGCTGATGAGAGACGGAATTATGGTAAATCTGTAAATGAAATGGTTTTAACCTTTGCGCAATCAGATCATTGATAGTGAAGGTCATAAATCTCAAAAGCCAGAGGATAAGTTTGACGCTAAAGATAGAGCTATTAAGTACTCCCAAGTTAGCTTTATGCAATTTAAACGAACGTGGTATTTCTACGTAAAATTCAAATTGAATTTGAAATTGTTCTGTAATACGCCGGAAGTATATACAAATAATTTTAATTCAATGTTAAGTGCACGTGGTACTGAATAGTTAAGGGTTTCTTAAGCTGTTCTTTTTTTAATAAGCAGAGATATACATGCGGCATGTCTTTGACTCGTGAACTTTCACGTATTGCTTAAATGCATCATTTCATTCAAAATAAGAAATTGCATTCTGGAAAAGCATGGTAACTTGTGGTTTGTATAAGTCACCGCAACAATGATACCTGACGTATCAAAACGTGTCAGTCAGGATATGGATTATGGATGGATCATCCGTTGTCAATTTTCATGTTTTACATGCATGTTTCTATGTAATTGTAATTCACAATATATTATGCAACTATCTAATTAGATTACCTCTAAGCTGCAGCTGCAGCATCTGTGATTTTATTAAAATAACGAAGAGCTGGGTAATGGGTAATATCGATCGGATTTGCATGTATGTAAACGCGTTTATTATGATTTTACATATAACCACATTTACATTTGCCATTTAATTGCATTTCATTTTCTCCATAATAATAATTATTCAAAACTGCTTTTCAATTTTTGAGAAATTGTTCCTGTTCATGTTTGCACTGCATTGCATAAGTTTGAAGGAAGAGAACTCTGCTGGAGCTATATGGCCTCTGGGTCAAACGTGGGGTGACAATTTCCTTAAACTCATACTAACTTGAAGGAAGTAATTCCATGACAAACCTGACTCTGCGATTTTGCAGTTTGGCGAAAAAATTATCGAAATTGGCGGAAACATAGAACCCAAATTATTGGATAACACATATTGCTTGCCTATTTAACTAACATAATGTTTTGCGTATTTGACTAGCATATGTTTTACCTGTTTGACTGTTTTGCCTATTTGACTAGCATATGGTTTACCCGTTTGACTAGTTAGTAATATGTTTTGTTTTGCCTATTTGACGACTAGCATATGTTTTACCTATGTGCGTATTTAATATTTAACTAGCATGTTTTGCCTATTTGAATAGCATAATGTTTTGCCCATTTGACTAGCATATGTTTTGCATATTTGAATAGCATAATGTTTTGCCCATTTGTCTAGTATATGTTTTGCCTATTTGACTAGCATTATGTTTTCCCTATTTGTCTAGCATATGTTTTGCCAATTTGACTAGCATATGTTTTGCATATTTGACTAACACATGTTTTGAATTTTCGAATGACTACATTTTCTACCAATTTTTATATTTATAAAATTTTATCTTCATCCAAACAGTCAATTTTTTTTTTGCAAACATAATTGCCAGTAACCATTTAAACAAAGACAACAATATTAAAACATGTTTACAGCAAGCAAGGCGCAATTGACGGCGAAAAAACGAGCAATTTAACTTTGCTAAAATGCTTTTGCACACTTATGAATATGACCATGCTCATTCCATATAAGAAATTCTAATCGTCCTAATGGAATCCTTAATGACAGTAGTAATTGACGAATAGTGTTTATGAGTATTTTAGTATCAGAGTAGTAGGAAACTGTATAAGCTGTGGTCTGTGTAAGATATTAGATAACAGTTTGTAGATTAAAACATTCACATTTTACATGCACGAACTCTGAATAGTGCCAGTAGTAGTCTCTAACTCTGTGGTTACTTTAACGGAGGAAGCTGAAGCAGGAGGAGGTTGATATATTGAATATTCTGCTCGATTTCCCTTCTGTCAGTCACACTCCTGAAGGCTGATAGCCTGTTACTTGTACATACATTAATTATTCTACGTTTTTAGAGAAAATCGTAAGGTAAATTATAACCAATCACTCCCTGATTACAGTTTCGTGTGTCGTGTTCTTCGGTCATCAAATTATTCAATTTTCCACACAAAACTGGTTGTCAGTGTATTACTTTATTTCATTTTCCATTTGCAGAGCCAACGGAGTGTACTCAACTTCGGGTCCAAGTGCTTACGAAGCGAATCAACGAGTTATTTTCAAAATGGATCCACGTCGTGACCGAATTGGACAGAGGTCCTATCATGAAGTGACCGGAGATAATATTTGTCCGGCTATGGTTCGAGGAATTGACTTTGTTCGGGATCCTAGATTGAATAAGGTTAGCAATTGAAATATTTTTAGCTTAAAATTTTCAAAAATCGTGAAATTAGCTGTTGTTATGGGGTTTTCATTGAAGTTTGGCTGTTTTAATTTGTATTTTGAATTTTTATTAAAAAGTAATTCAATTTTCGTCGAATGCCGTCTAAATTTCGTTTGCAAATATAATAAGGCCAAATCATAAACCCACGGTTTAAAGGTGACCTTGGGTTTGTGCAAAATTGTAAATTGACCAAATTAAGATGTACGACAAGCTTCCCATTCCAAAAACATATAGTGATCCATACTATCTGCTTGGCGTTGGAAACTTGGAAGAGGTACTTGTACACAAGAGTACGGCAGGAAAATTGGAATACAATGTGCGAAATCAACGCAGCAATTTGAATTTTCGCTACCCCATCCTCTTTGAATTTCACCATAATTGACTTATTGATTGATGTTGCATTAATTCATATGTTAGCCGGTAATCTGCTGTCTGAATGTATTTGCTGACAAATTATTAAACATGATCTTTCTTCTGTAATTACAGGGCATGGCATTCACTCTCGAAGAGCGTCAGGCATTGGGAATTCATGGCTTAATTCCTCCCAGATTCAAGACACAAGAGGAACAAGTGAAACTCTGCAAAGACAATGTGGAACGCTACCAGGAAGATCTCAATAAATACATTTACCTTGTGGGACTGCAGGTACGTTAATAGGAAATCTGTTTTTCACATTTGTTCGTAGGATGTAATTGGTGAAACCCAAATTAATATGTGCATTTGTTTGTGTGTCTGTAGGATCGAAACGAGCGTCTATTTTATCGCCTCTTAGCCGAGAACGTGGAGCAGATGATGCCACTGGTATACACTCCAACTGTTGGATTGGCTTGTCAGAAGTTTGGGCTTATCTACCGCCGCCCTCGCGGCCTCTTTATTACGATTCATGACAAGGGACATGTTTACGAGATGCTTAAAAATTGGTGAGATCATTATTTGATGTTTCTCAAGTACTGAGAAATGAGAATATTTCAAGTGGACGGTTTTTGTCTGACATCTGATTTATCATTATGTTCATTTTATAATTAAAAATATAAAGGCCGGAGAATGACGTTCGTGCTATTGTGGTCACGGATGGTGAGCGGATTTTGGGTCTTGGTGATCTTGGATCATATGGAATGGGCATTCCTGTGGGTAAACTCGCCCTGTACACTGCTCTGGCTGGAATTAAGCCTCATCAGTGCTTGCCAATTCAACTCGATTGTGGTACAAATACTCAGGTACAGTATGATAAAGCCTTGAGAGAACAAAATAACAAAATGAGCATTACATCACAGCATTGCATAACATTGTAATTTTATTCTATTTTAGGTTTTACTTGATGATCCGTTCTACATTGGACTTCGTCATAAGCGGATCCAAGGTCCGGAGTATGATGAGTTCCTGGAAGAATTTATGCAAGCTGTTGTTCGACGATATGGCCAGAATACATTGATTCAGGTATCTCATTACAAATTCGGATTTAAAAGAATTAAAGGCTTGGAGAGGAATTACATTGCTAATTTTATTTGTAGTTTGAAGACTTTGGAAATCACAATGCGTTTCGCCTTTTGGCCAAATACCGAGATCGTTTCTGTACATTCAATGACGACATTCAAGGCACAGCTTCCGTTGCACTTGCTGGCATCATTGCTTCACTTCGAATTACGAAGACTCGGATGGTCGATCATAGATTTCTGTTTTTGGGAGCTGGAGAGGTATACGTCATGTCAAATATAAGATGAATATCAATTTAGAATTTGGATTACATGATTTATTTCTTGCATATTTCTACAGGCGTCGTTGGGAATTGCTGCACTGCTCGTCAATGCTATGAACAAGGAAGGTATCACTCGAGAAGAAGCTGCCCAGAAGATCTGGCTATGTGTAAGTTGCAAGCTCAAGCTTCATCAAATGTATTTTTCAATAATTATTTTTATCAAAATCAATATTTTCTTAGGATTCCCGTGGATTGGTGGTCAAAAGTCGAACTGATATCTCGGGTCAAAAGGCTACTTATGCCAAGGATACAAAAGCACTCACTGATTTCTATGAAATGGTCGAGTTCGTCAAGCCGACAACCATTATTGGTACATCTTGAATGTTTTTAATATAAAATTTAACCTAAGTTAAATGTAATCTTATAGTTTATGCTGTTTTTCATCAATTACAGGTGCTTCAGCTCAACCAGGAGCTTTCAGCGAAAAAATCCTCACTAAGATGGGTCAATTGAACGACCGTCCCATTATTTTCGCTCTGAGCAATCCCACGTCAAAGGCCGAGTGCACTGCTGAACAAGCATACAAGGCTACAGATGGTCGTGGTATCTTTGCTAGTGGATCGCCCTTCCCAACCTACGTGCACAAAGGAAAGACATTCACGCCCGGTCAAGGAAACAATGCTTACATCTTCCCTGGAGTCGCTTTGGGTGTTATTGCGGCTGGAATTCATCATATAAGTGATGATGTGTTTCTGCTTGCAGCCAAGGTATTGCTCGGATTCGTAAAACGACGTTTATAGAAACCATTTTTTTTGAGATTTCTGTATTGATTTACAACCCTTTATTCAGGCTTCCACAAGTAAAATTTTAACAATTCGTATGATATGTTTAATTTAAACGGAATTTTAAATCTTCCAGACATTAGCCCACTTGGTCCAAGAATCAGATTTGGCTGTTGGACGACTGTATCCACCACTTCAAGACATTCGAAACGTTTCCTTGATCATTGCCAAGGCTATCTGCGAGGAAGCTTATCAAAATGGTAAGGTTTTCACGCTAAAGCTTGTGACTTTTTTGGGCAACTTTGAAATACTTCGTAAGCACTACTGGTTCTCCGCCCGCCACGTCGTCAATTGCTAATATTGTCCGTCCAATTCGCTCCAATTCTTAATTATATTGTAATTCAGCGTGATGCTTGATAACCGGAAGTTGGGAAGCACAATCGAACGTTCTGGGTTTACATACTAAAACCGCTTTAAATTACTTTAAATTCTAAATCTTAATGGCCGTTACCTAACCTTACTACATAGGCGGAGCCTCAACTTATCCAGAACCAGCGGATAAATTGGAATTTATCAAAGCCCAGCTCTATAACTACGAGTACACTCATGCACTTCCAAGCATCTACTCCTGGCCACCAATTGCCAGTAGTTTCAAAAACTGAAAATTCATCCTCCAACCTCCAACCGGACTTCCTTCATGCTCTCTTCCTTCTCCTTCATTTAATTCCCAAATCCTAAATCAAGTATGTCGTTATCGTATCTCATTCCTTAATCCACTCCAAAATCCTTACCTGAGTCGTATTAAATTGACTAATTGTAATTGTACTTATAATTTCGATTGTGATATGAGTTTCCGTTCCGAGAACGTTCGAATATTTTTTATTCGAAGTTCGAATCGAAATGTGAATTTAACTTGAAGCCCTCTGTGTTTTCATGAGATGAATCCTTCTAGTCGATTTTCTTTAGCTTTTAATTTACCCTAATTTTTATTCCTATGTCAATCCTTTATCCCTCCTTCCCTGAAACGTAGTCGATCAGTAGTTGAAGCTGACAAATTGGAAAAATCAATGATAAAGTGATATTTGTAACAATAAACCAGGTACAGTTCACTCGATAATTCGGTAGATTAACATTTTAATGCTGGTTGTTGCCAATTTTCAATTTTTGTTTTCTTTTTTCACTGTCACTGTAGTTTCACCCCAAATATTCAGCTTTGTATAGCACTGAATTAATCGTTTTCATAATTTCGCAATTCCTAGCTGTCAGGTGTCTTGTACCTCGTAGTCACGGTGTACTTTGCTCAAGCAAGCAACTTTGAACTAATTTGTTAGCCATTTATGAAACTACTGAGCCACTCGCTCGAATGAATATTTAAATGGCTTGCAAATTACAGCGCTGTAAAAATTGTAGCACCATTCGTATTTGTGTGTTTATGGTTTTGGTTGTAATTTTAATACCACACGTATATTGATATTGATTAGCTTTACACTTTCTTCACTTCAAAAGCCTGTCGCCTTCGCCTTTGATGTTTTGAATACATTCAATTTTTGACTATTTTAATAATTTCGATTTTTGTATGATTTTCCAGGTACTGCCTCCTTCTACCCCGAACCAGAGGACAAGGAAGCATTTGTTCAAAGCTATCTCTACAACTATCACTATACAGATGCCCTTGTTCACAAATGGAACTGGCCCAAGGAGGCTCAACTAACTGGTCATGGTCACAAATGATCCTTATTACGATCAAAACAAAATTCTGAACCAAATTCTAAACTTTAAATATAGTATGGTTAACTCTAGAGTATATTTATGAATGCAGAGAAATACAAAACACAAACTACCCCATATGTACCTTTGATGGAAGAGTAAATTATAGCGATTAAATAAATGTTTGCATAAAATTCGGTGACAGTTTTGTTTTATCAATTTTATTTAGTCGAGAACCAGGTTAATTAGTAATTAGCTTATCTCTAATTTAATTATTTTAGTTAATTACACGGTTCAGAGATTGTGTGGCGTTTTCAGTTTTAAAATAATTGCATAGAATTGGTTGGCATTTGGCATGACCTCAAGGCAAGGGCTCATAAACCCTGCACTTTTAACCCGCCAAGGCTCACAACTTTTGATTTTTAAACTTTTTAAAATGAATTTTGTTCCTGTTTTTAGTTTTTTAGCTCTTAAAATTTTAACTTTAGTTGTTAGTTTAGTTCATTTGGTTTCCTGATACAATGCGACAACCGGTAAACAGCGACTTCTGATTCTGATCCTGGATTGGACATTGACACCACCGGTGCAATCTGCTACTGCTGCTGTATCTACATCTGTCAACAAAAATGTGACCTTGACCTTGAACGACCTTGCCTTGCGGTGTAAATAGTAAGATTATCCAATAAAATACTTCAAATATTTGGCCTGTCTGCTTAGAATCTGCAAATGTAACCCGAATGTAATGTAGACCAAGCTGTGGAATGTAATACCCGGGTACGAACAGGATCTCCCCGAATTCCCAGCTCCCGGGTATTCTCGGCTGAAGGTAAGCAACTGCGTCGGACACCCGGTACGATATACTTACTCAAAATTGAGGTCAGTCTTGAAAGATCCGACGCAGAGTGCAGAGTTTCGATTTTCAATCTTTTTCAGTTTCAGCAAGTAACTTCATAATTTCATCATTTTCCAGTCAAGGTCGGACCTTAATTTTATTTAAATTGTATTGCATTGCGCTGACCCTGATACATCTGCTTTAATTTTAAACTAAGGTATTTAGTTATACACCCTCAATGTCAAGTGAGAGCTACTGCTGCGCGCTGCATGTATTTTATTAATCTAATGCTGAATTTACTTCTGAAAAACTATTTTGTATTTTCAGTTCTTGCGTTTGAATTTGAATTATGAATTGGTAAAGTAACGGTATCAGGCTAAATTCATAATGTCACAGGTCACAGCTAAGAATGAGGTTGAAATCTATGATTTTTAAAATAGCCTCATTTATAACACAAATAGATTGTATTAACAAATACGGCTTTCATCTTACATCTTAGGCTAAATCACCATCTGCAAATAACTGAGCAGTTAATGTTATACTAACTCGTTTTGCATGTTTCCCATTTGCACTACGTGTTATGCATGCTCATTAACTTGCAGTCAGTTAACTTAACGTGTGCTGCATAAGCACACAGCGATTACCCCCAACTTCACATTACTGACGCGCCCTGTTTGTAAAATAATGTACTTTCGATTTCGTTGCTAGTCGCCGCATCACAAACCATTATTAAAATTCAGAGGGGTAATTGCAATAGCATTCCATCGTCTGTTCTTGGATATGGACACTTCATAATTACATACCCTGTTTCCCTTTCGTGATTCATATCCTATCCATATGTAATGCCCCGCTGCAGTTATAGCTGGGTATCGTGTTATTGTTTATAATTTGAATTTCACCTTGGAACATTTTCCAAAATATATACGTATTATTCCATAAGGTTAAGTAGTTTCAACTACATCAAACTCGCCTGTATCAGCTCTTTGTTATTTAGATACACACACTCATCTCATAGTCAATTATGTCATACATGAAGATCCAGGATGCTGATACACGATAGCGATATACATAGATCACCGTATCATATCATATAAACCCAGTCTGTATCCATACATATAATCGCAGGCACTACTGGCGTACTGGCGCTACTCAAACTTCTAAATTGTGTTCAGCTAAACCTGAACAGTGTTTAATTTTGAAGCGGAACTGGAAGCTGGATTACGCAAAATCAAAACTTTACTTGGTCCACAATTTATTTTAATCTTCGAATGTGCACCTGCACTATTGTATTGTACACTCAGCTGTTCAAGCAACAAACTGCGTTCTCCGTTGCGTAATCTCACGATAATAATATTTATCGTGAATTAAAGTGAGTTGTGAATGTGAGAGTAAATTATTTGCCAAAAATTGAGTCAAGCTCGACTTGTCTCCTTATTAGACATTAGATGGGAGTCCAATTTCATCAATCATTGAATATTTCAGGTTGGAGAAACTTGTTGGAACCCAGACCGGAATTTGAATTAAAAACTCAGCATTTTATACGAAGAAATTCGAATCTGGTGGTGGTGGTCAACAACCCTGTTATCGTGAAACCTGCCCCTTTTCCTTTCGCTAAGTCAATTGTTTTGTTAAGTCAAATCAAAGCCCATTGACATTCTCAGATTCAAGATGCTGCTCAACAGATGCCAGAGACTAGGGAGTATTTTGTAAGTCAAACTATTAAAAACGTAATTTATTCTTCTGATTTCATATATTTTAGAATAGCATTACGCAGATGCAGCAAGTCGGCCAACAATTTACGTTAAATTGAGCATCATTTTACCTAATACATTTCCCCTATATTTTCAGAGTCAACGGAGTTTACTCAACTTCCGTTCCAATTACATGTGATGTGAATCAGCGAGTCATTTTCAAAATAGATGCTAGTCGGGACCGAGCCCTTCGGAAGTCCTATCATGAAGTGTCAGGAGACAATATTTGCCCCTCAATGGTTCGAGGAATTGACTTTGTTCGAGATCCTAGATTGAATAAGGTGAGCTTTTAGCATAATTGAATACAGTGAACGGTAATTTGAAGATGCGTCAAACTATTGACTAATTATGCTTCCCTATTTTTACAGGGCATGGCATTCACCCTTGAGGAGCGTCAAGCTTTAGGAATTCATGGCTTAATTCCACCCAGATTCAAGACGCAAGAGGAACAAGTGAGACTCTGTAAAGACAATGTGGAACGCTACCAGGAAGATCTCAATAAATTCATCTACCTAATTGGACTACAGGTTTGTACATTCAAAAACCATCAGCTTACAAGAGATTTGTCTCGTCCATTTAATTAAGTCTATTTTTACAATAATATCTAGGATCGAAACGAGCGTCTATTCTTCCGCCTCGTATCTGAGAACGTGGAGCAGATGATGCCTTTAGTCTACACACCCACTGTTGGTCTAGCTTGTCAGAAGTTTGGGCTTATCTACCGCCGACCTCGTGGCCTCTTCATCACAATTCATGACAAGGGACACGTTTATGAAATGCTTAAAAATTGGTGAGATGAGTTTACTCTTAATTCTTTACGCAAGTCAACTAGTATATAATAAATATACCAAAAATAAACTTTAGGCCCGAAGATGACGTTCGAGCTGTTGTGGTCACGGATGGTGAGCGAATATTGGGTCTTGGAGATCTTGGAGCATACGGAATGGGCATTCCTGTTGGCAAACTTGCCCTGTACACTGCTTTAGCTGGAATTAAGCCCTACCAATGCCTACCAATTATGCTGGATTGTGGTACAAATACACAGGTACGATTGGAAACCCAACAATCTCAATTTTCTGATCTAACAATTGTAAATGAAGTAATATTATATTTAGGCACTGCTTGATGATCCGTTCTACATTGGTCTGCGACATAAGAGGGTTCAGGGGGCAGAATACGACGAGTTTCTTGATGAATTCATGCATGCCGTTGTCCGACGCTATGGTCAAAACACTTTGATTCAGGTATGTACAATTTACAAAGCAAATCTGAGTTTCAACCTGAAATGTGCACATAATTGTATTGCTTATTCAACAGTTTGAAGATTTTGGTAACCAGAATGCCTACCGCCTCTTGACCAAATTCCGAAATCGATTCTGCATGTTTAACGACGATATTCAAGGAACAGCTTCTGTTGCGCTGGCTGGTATTTTGGCTTCTATTCCAATTACGAAGACAAAACTTGTTGATCAGCGATTTCTCTTCATGGGCGCTGGTGGAGTAAGCTAAAACTAGTGTTAGCCATTGATCTAGCCTTAACTTTACTTTGATTTAAATATCTCATAAATATGATATCCCATAAATATACTCAGGCATCATCGGGAATCGCTAATCTACTCGTCAGTGCAATGGTCAAGGAAGGTATAACTCGTGAGGAAGCAGCAGCAAAGATTTGGTTGTGTGTAAGTTGTAAAATTTAGATTATTTCATTATGTGCTGATTGAATTTTTTTAAATTCTGAGATTCCGAATGTTTCTTTAGGATGCCTTTGGATTGCTGGTCAAAAGTCGAACTGACATGACAAGTCAACAGATTATTTTTGCCAAGGATGAAAAGCAACTTACTGATTTCTATGAAATGGTTGAACTCGTCAAACCCACTGCCATAATCGGTGACTTGAATTCGAATAAATTAAAACTAAAGTTTCTCAAATTGAAGTTATGATCTTTAACGATTTGCTCCTTGAACTTACCAGGTGCTTCAGCTCAAACCGGAGCCTTCAGCGAGAAAGTCCTGACTAGAATGGGTCAACTTAATGACCGACCCGTAATCTTCGCTCTGAGCAACCCCACGTCAAAGGCCGAGTGTACAGCTGAACAGGCGTACAAGGCTACAGATGGTCGTTGCATCTTTTCCTCTGGGTCACCCTTTCCCTGCTACGAACACAAGGGGAAGACGTTGAAGCCTGGTCAGGGCAACAATGCTTACATCTTCCCTGGTGTCGCTCTGGGAGTAATTGCAGCTGGAATTCATCATATAAGTGATGACGTGTTTTTACTTGCGGCCAAGGTAAAATAGTTTTAAAATTGCATTTTATTGTAATGTATGTAGATGTGTTCTAACGTGTTTTAAAAATTCCAGACACTTGCCCGCCTAGTAGAAGAAGCAAAATCGGACGAAGAGCGGCTCTACCCACCGCTTCAGGACATTCGGGATGTTTCCTTGATTATTGCCCAGGGTATCTGTGAAGAAGCTTATAAAAATGGTGAGTCATGAACATGGAACCGAAAAGAATACGAAAATTCTTACGCCCACCTTGAATATTGAGGATTCATGAAAATATTTTCATTTTTTTTTTACCAGGAACTGCTTCCTTCTATCCTGAACCCGCTGACAAAGAAGCGTTCATCAAGAGTCATCTTTATGACTACCACTTTACGCCTGCACTCATGCACAAGTGGAGCTGGCCCAAAGGTGCAGAAACCGGAGAACTGCACTAACGTTGACAATACAAAAATCCGAACCTAACTTCATTAACCCTACAATAGTATGCAGCTTGAGTCAAGTTTAGACTAGATTACTATTTATAAAATGCAGCGAGAAGAAAATCAAATCACCTATGCAATTCCCATCGAATACCTATACAGTACTGTAGAATTTAGGAAACGTTTTATTTGTTTTAAGCAATACACACAATTTTAATTACCTATTATACCTTACCTACCGTATTATTTATGTGATGTCCAGAGTCAAGACCTGACGAGGGCCTTGAGTCCTATCAGGAGTTATCTGATGCAATAGGTTAACACAGGTCACTCCTTGTCCTAGTAGTAAGCTAGAAAATGTTACCAACTTGCTTGTTATGGAGGATATCTTGCTGGAATTATCCGCTTCTATGTAAATAAAATGACCCTTCACCTCCAAAGTGCACTTATCATGGATCATTGCAGACAGCCTCTCGTCCTCAGTTCTGGAATTGTGGCGTGATTTGTTGAGGGTTGTATTTTATATTTATTTTGATATAGCGGAATTGGGTCACATTAAAAATCGCAACAGTAAAAAACCGCATCATAAAATCAGCAACATAAAAACCGCAACATTAAGAACCGCATCATAAAAACCACAACAAAGGACTGTAACATTAAAACCGCAACATTAAGGACTGTAAAATTAAAACCGCAACATTAAAAACAGCAACATTAAAATCGCATCATAAGAATCGCAACATTAAAATTGCATCATAAAACTGCACTAAAAACAGCAACTTCAAAATTGCAAGAAATGGCAACATAAAAACCAAAACAAAGAAAAACATTATACTGAAAGGTAAAATTTACCGAATTTACTGAAGAAATATCAATTATTCTTGCATTTCCTAACTTTTTTACGAAAGAACAACATGGGAATTGACATGGCATGGTGGATCATACGTTGAAACGGTTTATATATTGCGGTTTTTAATGATGCGGTTTTTA
>JAQFYU010002021.1:0-12950 GCA_034694905.1 Ceratophysella granulata
CCGGAGGGCCGGAGGGCCATATGCCCATCTATGGTTAAGGATGCCTGTGTCCAACCGGAGAGAACTATAATCTCTGACTGAATGAGGTCTTGAAATACTTTCCCTGTCTCGATACCAGCGGGTTACCCGCACTTGCGTTGTTTCACAGATCACGGACAGGATTGAAATTTGAATCGTGTTCCAGGTTCCAGCGTGTTCTATTCCTACGGCGGCTCCTTCACTAGTGTCTTATTGACTCCGGTTGTTGTAGGAATTCAGACAGAGCAGAGCACATGGTATACATTTGCTATGAATTAAATAGGGCGATAATTGAAAACTCCTTTGGCTAATTTGGTGTATTTTGCGTTTATCTTGTCGTCGAAGATTAACATGCTCAGGAGCCTATTGACATGACATAATTGTAAAAAATTAGAAAAAATTAAATGGAACCGATGAAATAAACATGACATTTACATGAACTTGTATTACCTTCGAGTGTGTTTTTGTGACTGTGTCAAATTATTTTCTAGTTTCAAGGTTCAGAGCTATTACTTTAAAATGGAAATGGTTATCCTAGACTTTCAGTGACATAAAGTGAAGACCTAAACAAACGGGACAGCTTTCCTACCCTACGGGAAAAATTCCTCGATTTTGCTAACTTTGAGACTTTGAAAAGGGGAGAGCGGGAAGATTGAAAATGGAAGTACATCTCTCCCTCCAAATTATAATTAATTTTAATTAATTAATTCACCACCGCAACTTGAATTTTAGCCAAATATTTGATATTACCCCTTCGGACGAGCTTACCCACATACGGAGCGACACACACTTCTGGGTCAAAACACCTGATACTTTGGACAAGCTGCTGTCAACTGACGATGGGACATCAACTCACACAACCGCACGGAGTGGAGGCGGGGAGGTAGACTGGAAATCAGGGATGTGTATTGGATAGAATATGAATTCCAATTCCGATTCTAATTCTGAAACTCTAGAAAAATTGAATACCAATACCGATACCGATTCCCAAATTCTGTAATTTCCGATTCCGATTCCAATTAATTCGAATACTTAGCAAGATTTTGAATTCTAATACTGATTCCGATTCCATAGTTTTCGGAAAAAAGCCTATGCCAATATTATGAGACTAAATACATAAATACAATCTTTAATAAAATGTAGCATTTCACGAGACTTTCAAAATTAGAAAATTATAAAATGATGTTCTGAGTTTCTAAATACTTCGAACATTAAAAGCGTCTGACAGACGAACAGACGGACGGACGGACAGACAGACAGACAGACAGGACCATCCCATAAGACCTTTTGGTCTAAAAGTCGTTTATGGCCTGCATTCCGCATTTTTAAAATCGCTTATCAACATGGTAGTCATGTGCGTGTTCAAAGGGTTAAAACCTTTTCAGCCCCTTGGCAATGATTTTCCTACAATTCCACTATTGATGTTGAACTCGGTGAAGATTGTTTCTTCGAATACCCTATTTCTTTGAATGTTGATTACTAATTACTAATTACTCTGTGCTAGCTCATAAGGCATTTCCAATCCGCCCATGCCCTTTCACTTGGAACCACTATCCCAAAAGTGGTTCCAGGTCAAGGAGCATGGGCGCATTCTCCACATTCAACTTAACATAGCTAAGCAAGAGGCTACGTGGAATATGGCATCACATGACTTGCTGGCCTGACACAGGCGCTAAGTCCAAGTCATCTCATGCTCATTTCACGTTCTTCACATACTTCTACCGTTAGTGTGTGTGTTGTGTTTTCGGGCATGTTCATGCGAGTGGAAGCAGCGTGCATCTCAATGCATGCTGATAAGACTCCCGTGTTCATGCATAGAATCCACAGCACACACACAACACATACAAATCATATTCACTCAAAATCTTGTACTCTACCAAGTAAGAAGTCCTGTGAGGAGTCCCTCCAAACAGTCATCATTAAATTCGGGAAAATAGTATCTTTCGGTCTTTTTCCAGTTTATTCATTTCAACTGAGCCTAGCCAGTACCTAGCCAGACCAGTTCATAAACAAGTACATGTGTCGATATATTTGGTTCAGTCCATTTTTCGCTAAAGTCAGTCGCTTAGCCTGTTGCCTTTGGTCGACATTTTAAGAGCTTGCTGAAATGTGTATACTTTCGGTTAGGGATGTAAACGTTTCGTTTTGTTTCGTTTCCTGCCAGAAACGAAAACGAAACGGAACGGCTGCCGTGGAAACAGAAACGAAACGGCAAGAACAGAAAAGAAACGGAAACGGAACGAAACGAAACGGGAAACGGTTAATTTTTCGAAGTTTTGTTCCTAATTCTACTAAGTGTAAAATGCAATAGAGTTGTCAAACAAGTAACTCATTCCTCCAATATAAATATTCAGACGCTATTCATTCCAATCCAGAAATTTTTCAACAATGGCACTAACGAAACTTTTAGAAACATGTTTTAGCTTAAAAAGTAGTCGGTTTTTAACAAAAATACACTCTAATAGTTTCTGGGAGCATACATCTTGTATGGGTCAGATGAAGTGGTTCCAAAGAAACTCCACTATCTGAATCCGAAGTAAACTGAGACTTGTTGTATTTTTGTGCGAAGAACCGCGACAGCCGGAACTATTTACGTCTACGCTGCAAACAAGTATCCAGCTCTAACAAAGGGAGCCACACTTCCACTACCATTGCTTGAATTTTCCTCGAATTTACCAAGATTTGAATGGTGCGCTACTTTGTAGATTTGGTGAAGAGAGTTGAGAGTTTGACGCAACTCAATCTCTCAATTTCTTAACCTAAAATATTAACTACGCAAGAGCAAACCATTTCCCGTTTCGTTTCGTTTCGTTTTCGTTTCGTTTTCGTTTCGTTTCCTACGAGAAACGGAAACGAAACGTTAAGCTAACGTTTCCAAAAGTAGGAAACGGAAACGAAACGAAGTTCCGTTTCGTTTCCGTTTCTGACCCGAAACGTTAACATCCCTACTTTCGGTAGAAGGTACCATTTTCCGCCATATGCGAAAAATCGAGCATACAAACAACATGTATGCTGTTCTTGGATACGCACGAGTGAGTACTATCCGCGAAGGTAAATAAAAAGAGAAAGACGCAAGACTCGTAGAAGACGCGGAATCTCCAGCCTAGTATTATGCAGTAAAATATGTCTCAGTATGAAATGTCTCAGTTCTAAAGTAATGATAGGTCTGTAGTGTATTATCTTCCTTAGTGGTCCGTAAAAGCCACAGCTTGTAACTACCTTCAATCAATACATCTGTTATCTGTACTAGTTAGAATGTTGAACGTCTCACAACCACCTTGTACGCTGTAAGATCACTGTTCTTTCTACGTTGTGCAAGGGCAAGGCTGCGGAGAAAGACCGTGACGCGTGGGATAAGTATACATAAAAAATGAAAGAGATCAAGGTAGGGAACGATGTTTTCCAAAGTCTGTAACAAATACAGGTATACACGTACAATAAATCCCCATATAATATAAAAATGCATTAGTCAGATTAGACACAATTACACCTTTGTAATGCATAATTAACAATATTTTAATGAACATTTAATTTTATAGAATTTAAGATTTCCCCAAATCCCTGTGTTAATATTAAATAGTAATATGATTTCTGAGGCCATGCGGCAGACGGAGTGGCGTTGCCATCCCAAGTTTCTTGTCCTTCTACTTCGTCGTATGTTTTGTTGACCAACATATGGTATTTGATGACTGGGTTTGGTTTGTAATGTCCATCTTTGGTAATTTCATGAATCACTATGGCACTTCTCTATTGTTCCTTCAATATTCCGAATGTTCGGACACGATCAGAGGAGTTGCGGGAATGTTTTAACTGAGAGTTTGGAGAGGAGTTCGGTACGGACATTTTTTTTTGGTTAACTAGATACACACAGGGTAGCAAGACATTAGTATCGGTGATAATTTTGAGCTGGAGTTCCAGTGAACCGTTTTTCTATTTGTTTGACCGCTTCTAGCATTATTCCTTGAAAGGAATATTCCGTGAGGATTTGCTGAATGGTAGTATAGCTCAGGGCTCGGAAGACTTGAAGGTATTTAGATACGCGGAATTGTTTTAAGAGAACTGAAGTTGTTAAAGGTTTGGTGATCAGATATTTTAGTAAAATCACGAATTCGGCTTCAGGAGATATTTCAGTTAAAGTTGTTGGTTGAAGTTGAAGTTGAGGGTTGTTTTCCACTTGAAGGTGAGATTTGTTCCAAACTTGATGTAGTCCTGGGCCTAGGTGGGACAACTGAAATATGGATTTTAGGAGTGATTATGTTTTGCTAGGGGTGTTGAGTATGTTGGTGTGTATGTCCTTTGGGTTTTAGGCACCTTGTAATGGATTGTGGAGCGTGCAATGAGGATTTGTGGTGTTGACTAGAGCTGGAACATTGTGGAGGGTTGGAAGCACCGGAGTGGATTTCATTTTTGTTTGAATTTGGTATGAGGATTTGGAAAGCCTTTACCATGCTGTAATTCGCCTGGAGGAAGGGCCCGGTATTTGTTTTGTGGGCTTTTTCGGTGTTTGTTAGGCAGAAGTGGTACTGGACGATGAGGAGGAGGATTTGGAAATTATGGAGATCCAGGAATCCATATCTTCAGTGTTCGATTAAATATCCAGTTCCATGTCTGACATTGTTGGGTGATTTGGACACGGAAGTACCTGGAATTAGAAAATCAACTTTGATTTTTTAGTATTGTTTTATTTATAACTTAAACTTTATTTAATTTTAATTATTTTGCTTGAATAATATTTGACTTGAGTTTTGATATAGTTAGTGAATGCCCAATGAAGTTCTAATTTGACTTCCTTGTCCAATTGGTTTAAGTTATGTGTGTCGAAGTCTGATTTGGATTCGACCAAGCCTCTGGCATAGCGAATTTGAATTCCACATTCGTTGGGTTCTCGGCCTCGGGTATAATCCATAAAAATAATATTTAGTTCGAGTCAAATCAATGAGGTCGGGTTGACCCAGTAGTAATTAGATTTCGGGACTAGGAGTTTGCATTTGAAAGGTTCGCCTTCGAATACGACATTTCAAATCAGGATTCCTTTGTTTGTACTGCAGAAGGTTTTTTGATAGGAACATTCCGCTGCTATATTGATATTAGCAACAAAAATTTTCCTAGTTTCAATGTTGAGGATCATATTTACCCATGAGTAGAAATATTTTGTTACAGTATAATTTTGGCTTCCTGGGTCCGAAAAATTGTTCCGCCAGTATGAAATTCGAAACGGGTTCCTTTGAACCTTTCATCGATAGTATACAAACAGTACTTTTCAATAGAACTTCTGCTATCTTGAACCATATAGCGACATTAGGAGGATTTTAGGTACGGATTGCGGGTCGAGACGTACTGTAAAACTTCTCCTTGACCTTCTGCTTTAAACCATTCTTCCATTGTCATTGTACAGTGGTATGCTATTTGGGTTTTCGTTTTAGGATTTTGAATTGAAAGGTCCATATTTGTATAAAACGAGGCCGAGACTAGTAAGCTTGGTCTAAGCTGTAGTTCCAGGCTGAGGGTCTCAGGTGTACAATTCCCATAGTCCAGACAGTCTCAAATTTAAGATATTGAAGTTGGTTAGCCGGAAGTACTTCCGTGTCGGGTGCTGGGGTTGTTGTGGGATTCGGTAGTTGATTTATTTGAAACATATGTGATGGTTCATCAACCGACAGAGGAGCTTTCATTTGTTGATAGGATAGGCAAGGAATCCGGGCTCCGGAGTCAAAATATTTTGCAAGAAAAGAACGTTAAGATTCAGAAACGCTACTAACAGTTCTGTCAATAGATTTTAATGATTTGGCATTTGGCTAATTTTATTACACGAGCATCCGTGAGCGTTTTATCCATTGGTGGTACTGCAATAAAGGTTTTAAGCATTTGCATGTCGCATCGCAGATATAAATCAGCAGTTTAAACTCACTCAGTGTATGCATAATCATATGTGAAGCCTGGTATGGTAACCTGTTGTGCAACCTTAAAACATAGAGTTAGATATTGCAGATTGTAATAGGTTGGAAGAACGATGTATACTATGTATCTACCATTATGTACAGAATACAATATATTACTTACAAAGCCACTTGCCTCGACAGAGAAAAACAAATGGGAATGGATGAACATAAGTGCTGTTGTTTGTACAAAAACTGGATTTAAAATTGAACAATGCATATCGTTCCGTATTACATGTTTCATCATCTTCATAGCTGCAAGGTCTTTTCTGAAGCCAACACATGCGCATCTTAACCTATTGAGGTACTATACAAGAAGCACGTTCATGCCACGCTGTGTAAATACTAAATTTTAATATCCAATCGTACACCATATGTTTAGCGACTGAGATTTGTGCCTAAATCAGGATATTTTCATGTGCAAATAAAGTGGTATGTCTGCTCAGCTGTTTTTTGAAAATCTGGAAGCTGATTTATATGCCAAGTTTGTGTGCAGCGGAATATGGCAAACGTTAGTCTTGATTTTCAGTATAAATATTTCAGAGATCGGTTTCAACAGTTTTATAACCCATTCAGCCCTCCTTCTCTCATCTCAGATCACTCCCTTTAACTTCAACTGAAACCATGGCAAACAAGGCTATCGTTGCAGTTTTGACCATCTTCGCCCTGGGCATCATGGCCCCTTCCACCTCAGCCATGATCCTTCCCAGAAAAGTCAGCATTGGCGGCGCAGTTGGCAACATCGTCGGTGACCTCACTGTTGCGCTCAACACCAGTTTGGGAGCAACTGTCGGAGAACTCAACACAACTGTTGGAGCTGTCGGTGGAATAGTTGGAGGACTTAACGAAACCGTCGGTTCAATTGGTACTGGGCTTGGGACAATTGTTAGTGGAGTTGCTGGCGGAATTGGACAAGCTGCTGGAGGAATTTTTAGCGGATTTTCAAAAGAAATTGGACAAGCTGATGGTTTCCTTACCATTTCCGATCAAACCAACGTTTTAGGCTACGGGTTCCTCCAATACCTAATCGGAGAATAAACCATCATAAATGAATTGTCTCAAATATTTTGAATATCGAATTATATTTGAATTATCTGTATTAAATGTATTGGTATAATTGGAAATGCTAAATATAATCAAATACCGAATATGATTTGAACCTTGATCGACTTCAAGTTAGAATTGATTCGAACTATTTACATGATAACCTAACATGTCTGATTGTTAAAAGTTTTTCCAAATAAGATTAGTAATTACAAAGAACCGGTCGCAGGCACTAAAAAAAATCAAATTATGGAATCAAATTTTCAAAAAATGTTCCAAATATGCAGGAATTTACTCAAAATGATCACATAAGCACTAGAATTTCTAGAAAGTAAGATTAAAAGTGCAATAAATTTTACCAATAATTAAAATAAAAAACAATTACCACTGTTTTTGATGTTCTTGGGCAAGATATAGGCCCAGTTTTAATTTCTGAAACAATGGAAGTTTACATTTAAAGCACCTAGTGGAAAAAGCACACTTCGGAAATTTGCCGTCTGGTTGTCAGGCCGATTTTTAAACAAGTGAATTATTTCGAAATATTTCTGAACTCCGGCAACGCAAATATTACGCAAGGCCAGCAAAAATTGCATTGAAAGCAATGTTTTATATATTTTGCAGTTTTCATCCGTCCGTCCGTCCGTCCGTCTGTGTTCGTTTATCTCGACACTGGGTAGTGCTATAGGGTCAGTTGAGGTGTCAAAACTTTTTAACCGAGTTAAAAATTGAACAGGTTATAGACATGAACTCGATTTAAATGATAATTTTGAAGTTGAATTGACCCCGCGACCCCTAGATGACCCGAAAACCGAAAAGATGACCAAAATATGAGGCTAATCAGGGAGGTTACATTATCAACTTATCTACTCCACGGCCTTGACGGCTGCACTGGAAGAGAAGTCTTGTTTTTTTTCTAGTACTGGACGTTATTGGTGCTACGAGCATTTCTCTTTTTTCCTCACTTGGGCTCTTGTACACGGGGCAGTCGCTCTACACACCACACTCAGGTGGACGTGGGATTTGGGTTTATCTGTGTATGTGTATGTGCATATCCATTCAATGTCAATCATTCGTCATTGTTATTTTATTATTAATAATTGTGATTTGTGATAATCATAGTTTGTAGTTGTGATTGCATATGTGGCAGTGTGGCTTACCGGCCGGACATTTTGGAGTGTGGTCAGTGACCACGAACTTCCAGCAGGCTAGTCACACATCACACATGCAATCACAACTACAAATAAATTGTCATCTGTCGCCTGTAATCCGTAGCCCGTCATCTTTCATCTCCACTGTCGTGGCGCCTGTCATCTGTCGTGCCGCCTGCTACCTGTCATATGTCGCGTCGGAAATCATCGGCCGTGTCACCTATGTCAACAGTCGGGTGGATTGGACCAAAGGGCCGGTTTGAAAAATGTCCAAGTCTTTTTCCGGTAGGTTGGTAGAGAACCTTGTGACCCTTGACCTTTACGACAAAATGACTCTAACAAAAGTTGTAGTAATCATCGAGATAAGCAACTTTTGTTTACATAATTTTTCCGTAGAGTGCCTGGTTCAGGTCATAGGTCATGTTAAAGTTGGTCACCTTAGAACCGACCTTAGGGTTATTGTTAGGGTCGTTTTGTCGTAAAGGTCAAGGGTCACAGTCACAAGGTTCTCTAAATTTTTCAAACCGGCCCTTTGGTCCAATCCACCCCATCAGTCCTTCCGCCTAGTACCTGTCATCTTCGTGTCGCCTTGTATTTGTCGCTGTCGTATCGTATCACATTGTATCTGGCTCAATTTAAACTTTTGTAGTAAAAAAAAAGCAAAAGTCCATATAGAAAAGATAAAATATATTGCCTCAAGTTAATTAATATAATTAAATAATGCGTGAAAAATATAATTTGATTTATTTTAATCCTCGTATGTCGCTGTAATGCAATGTATTATCAGATTAGTTGTGCAAATACTGTATTCAGTATATAATTATATACTACTAAACTAACTCAGATTCAAATCTCACACCTACATCTCACATTGCCTAGGCATGAGGGTGAGGCACTATATCTGGATTGGTCCCCAAAACGGTCTCCATCAAGGTTGTCTCAATAATTTTCTCAAACGCTTCCAAATAGTCACCTGATACCAGCTAGTACCGTTTGGAGAGTCGAAACTTTGAGTAAAACCCCAAAACTCCGAATTCCCCGAATTTCGGATTATTCGGTTTTTTCGGGGTGTAATCGGCGAGATATTACTGGATATCGATAGTAAGAGTAAAAATAAGATGATTTGTCCTTTGGATCATCCAGATTGGTCCAGTCGTTTAGAAGATATGGCACTTTGAAATTTCACGGGTGGTCATCTCCCGAGGTCAATAATGCAACAACCGTTGGCTCTGCAACAATGACTGATGTGTCAAAATGTTCATCTTGACCTACTCTACCAATACAGCGTGACTGAAATCGATTCAAGCACAATGACCCTAGATATGACCGGTCAAAGTTGACTGAAATTCAAGTGGGAAAATGAGGGGATTCACGACAAAAATAGTTTCAAAATATTTTTTAGCCTGAAACACTTACCAAAAAATCAATAAATATTTTCTCGACTTAATTGCAATGAAACATCGAAAAATACGTATACTTAGCACACATTTACAAAAAAAATTTGCTGCGGAGAGCAGCGTGGGTCCTGTATTCCGCTGCACATGGCTTCGTCGTCCCAGATGGTTGCATGGTGAAAACGCCTTTCTACGCCTTGCAGGGATGGCAGGGATGTTAGGTAGGTAGGGATGTACGACATAGTCTATATTCGCTAGAAAGCTGAACTTTTGAAGCAAATGAACTTTGAAATAGTCCCAAAGGTATAATTTGTATTTCCATGCTTAATCCTTGGGTGTTCTTCGATGATCAAGTCACCGTGGCACGAGAAGGGGCCGCCCTCGTTAACCAAAAGCTCGTGCCAAGACGGAGACTTGTGAGGAGACGGGGGCGAGGGGTGCATGGACCCGGCAAAGCCCACAACCATGCAGGATCCGCAGGAGACTGCCCGGCCTGCGGGGGGATGTTATTCTGGGACTCAGCCAGATAACTTAAACACGAAATCTGAGGGGGTAGGAGAACGGCGCTCCCTACCTGGCACATGCGAAACCGCCGCGCCCACAAATGAGGCAGAGGATAGCGCCCTGCAACCCCAAGATGCAGAGGATAGCGCCCTGCAAACAGAACGAAAATTGGAAATTTTGAACAGAGATTTGGTAGCAAAATTTAAAGAAGGAGGAGATGATTCATTGGAACATGCCGTGCGATATATCGTATCCAGGCTCAAGTCAACAATATCTGAGGCTCAAACTGACACAATACGGCAATCTGTGAGCAACAATAGGAGTCTATACAAGAGAAGGATGAAGGCGTGCAAACGGAGCTTCGATACATTCTCAAGGAAACATGAAAAGTGGCTAAACCTTGCCATAGGGTTTGAGCTTCCCGCTGAGGTAATCCCGACGCCCGTCAAATCCACTTAACCCGAACCCCAGAACATTAGTCCACAACGTGACAGCCCACCTTCCGCTACGCCAACAACACACGAGGCTATGCAGGCGGAGAATATGACTCCTTCACAGCAACACCACTTAACAAGTCAACACTCAGCAACACCACAGCAAAACGTTCGTGGGAAAAGTTCGAAAAGGAAATTATTTAAAACTCCAGAATTTACCTCTAAAGCTGACAGGACAAAGCGAAGACATGTTCAACAAGTTAGTGATGAACAAGGCATAACTGCAACACAACTTTTGCTAAGTGCAACAAGCAGAACGCTGCAGTCGAAAGGTAAGATGGATCTGGCAAAGCTGTTAAAGATGCTTAGTACAGATGAAACGTTAGCAACAAAAGCTCTGAAATTGTTAAAGGAAAAACCTCCAACGGCGTACACGGTTGAAGAATCATTAGCCTTTCTTTTGGACAACCGATTTAGTAGAAAGCAGTACGACAGCATTACGACTGGTGCTAAAATACACAATTCGAAGATGTACGTGCCGTACTATCGTGTTGCTAAGGAAAAGCTTAACTGTCGGCCTCCTTCAGCAGCCTACAAGATTACAGAGACTGAGGTGTCGGTGACCTTGCAATCACTTTTGACACACACAGCCAGTAGGATAATTAGAATGCAATCGGAAGTAGTTCTACAAACGTTTGAAAAGGAAGATATTTCGACATGTAATGCTGAGCTACTAGTAACATGGGGATTTGATGGAAGTACGGGACATTCAAATTACAAAATGCGATTTTCCTCCAGCAATGACTCTGATTCTGCCCTGTTTGCAACTACTTTGATTCCCTTACAGCTACGATGTTCGGGTAAGGTATTTTGGCAGAATCCATGTCCCCAATCGACCCGATTTTGTCGACCGATTCGGTTGGAATTTATTAAAGAGTCAAAGGAGCATATACTCTTGGAACAGAAGCGTGTCGAAGATGAGATTTTAGCATTGAATGAAGATCTATTTAACCTGAACAACACTTCCAGTCTTTCGGTGTCTTACAAGTTGTTCAATACGGTAATAGATGGAAAGGTGCTTAACACTATTACCGGGACTGCTTCCTCACAAGTATGTCCAATATGCAAATCTCCACCCACGGCATTCAAAGAATTAAAATACATTGGTACAGAAAAGTTTGCTCCAAAGGGAGATGTACTCAAGCATGGCATTAGTCCCCTCCATTCTTGGATTCGCATTCTAGAACTTTGCCTTCACATTTCGTACCGACTAAGCCTCAAAACATGGAAAGTTTATAAGGTAAATCATGATGTGCTTAAAGATAGAAAACGGCTCATACAACAAAAATTGAAAGTCGAGCTTGGTCTTAGGGTTGATTTCCCTTCAGGTAAAGGTAGTGGAACGTCGAACGATGGTAACACAGCTCGACGTGCGTTCAAGGAATATGCTGTATTTGCCAGAGTATTAGGACTGGATGAAGATTTAGTGAAAATGCTAAGGACACTGCTTGTAGCTTTAAACTGTCAGTTGCCATTGAACACTTCTAAGTTTGACGAATTCTGCAAAACCATTGCAAAGAAGTATGTCGAGTTATACCCTTGGTATCACATGAGCGCAACACTGCACAAGATCTTGATTCACGGACCAGCAATATCAGAATCCAGTATTCTCCCGCTCGGGATGATGGGCGAAGATGCCGCCGAATCGCGCAACAAATTGTATCGGCAAGATCGCGAGCATCATGCGAGAAAATCTAGTAGAATTGCTAATATTACTGACGTGTTCAATTCTGCTATGGATTCTTCTGATCCTCTAATTTCTTCTATTACATCTTCTCAGCGAAAACATAAGAGGAAAATCATGCCATTACCTAGCGAGGTAGTTGAACTACTAGAGATAGAGACGTTACATGGAGAAGTAGCAGAAGAATCTCAACTAGACGACAGCGAGGACGACGTGAGCTCTAATGACGTTGAGGCAAATTACGAAGGCGATTTTGTCAACCAACTTGAAGCGATTGAACTTGAAAACGAGCTAGACGATGACACCTTTTCAGATTCTGACTCACCAAATAATTAAAAATACAAAAAAAGCACCCTCCAGTTCTTAAAACATGCGTTTTAGTCAAACCTAAATCGCATTCGATGGATGAGGGCCCTCAAGTAGGGGTGGGTGCTGCCTGTAGTGGTTGAGGGTATGCAGGCACCGTCGAGCTAAGACGTAAAAATAGCGGGTTGCATTAGTAGGGTCTCATTAGCCCGAACGTGCAACCGACAGTCCAGCTGGGGACTCTAAATCCAGCGGGTTGCATTAGTAGGGTCTCATTAGCCCGAACGTGCAACCGACAGTCCAGCTGGGGACTCTAAATCCAGCGGGTTGCATTAGTAGGGTCTCATTAGCCCGAACGTGCAACCGACAGTCCAGCTGGGGACTCTAAATCCAGCGGGTTGCATTAGTAGGGTCTCATTAGC
>JAQFYU010002022.1:0-12948 GCA_034694905.1 Ceratophysella granulata
AATTCCAGGTGCAACTTTGAGCAGCTATAACTTTTTTCAGTGACCATTAATCAAAAAACGGGTAATAAAAGTTGTAGTTTGGTTCTTTGTCAGTCCATTGCAACAAATCCCGAGACCCTACCTTCAGTATTCAGTGAGTGGCTACAATTCCACCGAGCCAGTCTAAATCAGTGAATTATTCTCGGCTGGGTGAAGTTAGTCCTGAAGGACGGCGTGGTATTGAGTGAGAGAATGAAGAGAAAACGAGCTTGCTGTCCGATATGTAGTAGCATCGCCTAGCCAAGCTTTAGCCGCACAAAGGTAGACTAGCCCCTTAAGTAAAACGTTCAAGTTAAATGCTTACGCTGTACTGTCCCAGTGTCATTTGATACATGGCCATCCAGGTGGAGTGATAGTCGACGAACAAGAGTTCATTGACGGTCGGATGACTCTTGTACAAATAGTAGAAGGCTTGAGAGAATGCCAACAGGAAAATCAAGTAAATGATCCCGAATGTTAACATGTCTCCAGTAATCATGCTAGAATAATATAAAATTCATCTGTAAGTGTCTTAATCTTAAATGACCCTGGTCTTTGTAGTATTTTATGGAGCGTTACCTGAAGATCATGGTTATAAACGGTCCTGTTCGAGAAAATCAATGGTAAATAATTAATTCCGTTTAATGAACATATATATTCGTATTTTGTAAATTTTTACCTGTCAGTTTTATAGCACTAAAAATAGAAATAATGATCGTATGTAAAGATTATAAGGCTGTTCATTGTGAAAAAAGACAGGAATTGAGTTACCCAGCAAAGAAAATCATGAAGAACCATGAGCCAACCATGGCAAACGTTAGAAGTGCCTCTTCCGTCTCAACATCTCCCGTCATCCGAAATGGAATACATGAAAGGATGATGAAATTGGCCACCAAAAATACTGCTTTGGGAGGAGCATGAGGCTGAATAATTAAAAGACAATAAGAAATTTTAAACAATCAACTTTATGATATAAAGCTGCTCTTGAAGTAATGAGCTCGAAAAATGGAATTGGGCAATTTTAGCCGTAAACCATGAATTTTGTAAATTACCAATTGCTTGATGAAACTGAGAAAACCTTGATTTTTGATCTCTTCTCCTTGTTGGAACACGACGTAAGAAATACAGTTCAAAATAGTTCCAATTTCGAATCCAAGTCTGAACAGAGACCTGACATCGTTATAGGTCGATAGAGATGCGGTTCTGTCATCGGGTCGTGTGTAAATTGCACAACTCATGGCAAGTAAATGTACGAATGCGATTGTAATTCGTTTAAGGAATTGTCTCTGGGCAAATGTTTTCCATTTTTCTTCGAGGAGACGTTGAATGATTCCACCGTCGAGCATGTTCAAGTGATCCTCTTTACTTCCCGCAAGAATCATGAAGAGGGCAGAATTCCAATCTTAGAATTCACAATGAGAAGTGAAAATTTATAATTAATCAATTCAAGATTTTGTATAATTTTAGATTTTACTGGTTCGTCCATCAGGGGCAATTGTGTCCAATGCATTTAGAGGATAGGCCGAGCACGTGACATTGCTGTAACGCCAAAATTCTCTGCAACTCAGCTCCAACATTTCTCTGTTCCAAAGGGCAGAGATTAAATTAAAACTCAACTTTCACCTGGTGAAAGCATATATACAATTTTTGACCCTAGCTTTACTTGAAGACACTGGCTCGACCGAGTCGACAGGCGAGGGTCAAAGGCGTCAAACCCTGACTATTCATTATCCCGTTACTTGCCACGATGCGGGGATGCCGCAGGGCATAGCCATACATTCCCTAAAGTGAAAGTGAAAGCAAAAGTGAAAGTTCAGATTTGTATTTTCGATTATCCAAATGTGTAAATGTTTGAACGTACCAGTTGATCCGTGACCACGACCATGTGTAGAATCATGTTCCCAAATGTATCCTGCCAATCCGGATGAGCACCCTTGTCCACCAACAAATTGTAGACGCTCTCATTCCCAACACATGCAGCCCATGATAAAGGATACTCTCCCAGATATGCCAGACCTTCATAATCCGTCTGTTTTGACGGAATCATGCGTTGTTGGTCTTTCGGTAAGAAAAAACTTCCTGAAAACGGGGGACAAATAATATACGAATTTCATGACACACTTTCATTCTCGAGTTTGGGAAATTGTTGGTACCGATTGCTCGCTGATCCACGCCGGCACCCGCCTCCACGAGTAGATGGACCAATTCATTATTGTTGTACGCTATGGCCAGGTGTAACGCCGATGCACCTGGAAATACATATGTTAAGGTCTGTTCGTGTATTGCTTTGAAACATTAGTGCTAGCCAAGCTTAATTTACGATACGATCGTCAAGGCTGGGCAAATTACATGGAAATGTAACTTGGAATTGGAACTAGATGTAATTGAAACTCAAGTAATTTGAAACTAGATGCAATTGGAAATCAATGTAAGTTGAACCTTCATGTCATCTGAAACTAATCTAATTTGAAAATATATGTTTGAATATGTATATCATTTGAAATTAGGCACACGTAATTTGAAATCACGTGTAATTTGAAACTAGATGTAATTTGAAATGAAACTAAATGTAATTTGAAAGTACGTGTAATTTGAAAGCACTAAATGTAATTTGAAACTACATGTGATATATATAACTACATGTAATTTGTAATTGCATGTCATTAGCTGTTCAAAACATCAGTTTCATTTAAAGTACTCAAAATACTAGTTTATTTTAATATTCAACTAAATAATTGTAAATTACCAATTACAAATTACAAGTTACAGACTCAATTAATTTACTATATATGTATGTTAATATTCGAGAAGGTGCTGTTTTCTCCAATAAAATACAAGATAAAACTTCAATGAGGCACAAAAGTCAATGACCAAATGTAAAATATTTTTGTTGTATTTTGCATGTTTCACTGTTTCACACAATACTGACGTAAAATCACAAATTTTGACAAAAATTCACAAATAATTATAATTTAAAGTCCCTTATACATACTTAAAAAGTGTGTAAACAAATTGCAAAAAAAAACAATTACTTTGGCTCTACAAAATTACATAATTTCCAATTACATGTAATTTGCAAACCTTCGATGATTGATTACCAAGATACTCCTCTCCCTCGAAAACATCCACAGCTACTTTTGGGAAGCATTTGACTAATATTCTTGCCAGACGAGTATGAAGTCTCGTGTCACAAATAATGAGAACGTGAAGGAGGGTCTCTCCGAGTGATCCTCGGTACTGCATTTGCCAACAGGCTTCATGATCCACCCATTTTCCCAATGGATCCGTCACACTCGTCGGCTCAACCGGAATTACCACCTAAATCCAAACATGAGTAAAAGCGTTCGTAGAAAATACATGTCTTTTGTTCATTCTTTGACAACCTGTTTAATATTTCTAAACTTCCATCTCAAGTACTCCGTTCTGCTGATCACTTGACCCAATCCGTCCTTGTACATCAGAATCCCAAACTGCTCTCGAATCAATTTCTCCACTTCATGAGCTCCGCCAATTCCATACGCATCGATCAGCTCACCGCCTTTCTTATAATGTGCCAATTTGTAGAGCAAACAGTCATCGTCGTTGGATGCCTGGACATAAATTTTTAAGGGGCTAGCAGCAGATTCTTTAAAGTTAAGATTTCAATGATTTGACCTCGGCCTGGTTCCAATGAACAAATTTGACACTGCGAATTTTGTGAAAATTTTATGGTTAGGTACATACGTATTTTCATACGCATTTGAATACTTTTCTAACTTTGGTATATATTTTGAAGAATTTGAACACGTTTAAGCTTTTTCGATTACAGTTTTAACGCAGATTTTGACATATCTTTAGAATTTCAGTTGACTTTGAATTAATATTATTCAAAAAAAATTGCGTTACAACTTGACTTATGTACTGGTAAAGGATTTTTCGAGAATCGTTTTTATTCTTTGCGAATGCAAATTTTGTATGTATTTTTTTGTATTTTATATTGTTCTTCCGGAATGTTTTTAGCTCTGTGCAATGGGTTTGTTAAGCATAAGTTGTACCTGAGAGATGACACGATCCAAAACCGAGCCTGGATCCAGTTGAATATTTCTTCCAGTGCAATTTCCCATCTTACGAATATCGCAAGCGTGATTATATTTTGTACAGTTTGAAGAGTAGTGGATTGTAAATAATTCGGAAATTCGATTAAAATGTTCAATATTACAAACGGATACTGTTATAACTGTAACTTGGCCAATGATTAGTTCAATGTACGACGGAATTAAGGTCCCCTTCACTCAGAATCAGAATAATAAGACTGACCATTGGCTAAACTCAACAAATTAGCTTAAATTCCATTTACTAGCTCAAATGTATTTTCTTGAACGGAGTTAAAGTTTGTGACAATACTTTTTTTTTTATCACAACAGAATATTATTAAAACTTCACGACATGGCGACAGCTTCACAGAGTGTCAAACACAACAGGAGATTACATTATTTTTCTACTTTCCAGATATATTTTCCCATTCAAAGGATTGTTTGTAATTTCACTGAATTTAGCAGAATATGGAAACCAAATTGCATTACCAATACCGTGCAAAGTCGTGTCAAGCACGGAGTTTCGATCAAACTCAATCTCATTCATTTCATGTGCATCAACTATTGATCCGTTTATTTACATGGGCATAATTCAGAGCTGAGATTTTACAAATGAGGATTGTCTAAATCCTTCGTAATTCATAATATGAATATGAAATGAAAAATTTTCATCCTTGAACCGAATTCTAAATATTCATGCACCGAATTCTAAAATCTCGTCCATTCACCGAATGCTTTTTATCCATGCACCGAATGAATGCTTTTCACGCATTCAAATACAATATTTTACCGAATAAACTGAAATTACACACAAATATTTATCTAAACACCTAATGTACATTTATATATTTCTAGTAAAATTTACAACATGTAAATTGAAAAATTAAATTTTATTTAATACTCATTTAAAATAATCAGCATTCGTAGTTGCTCATCTTCAGTTCGATTAGGGATTGGGACATTCAGGGTTTGGCGAATTGATTTGGGAATTTTTATTTTTATAGATTAAGGTTCAATCTCTAAACATGCTTTTTAATTTCAATTTTGATAACCATAATTGGAGTTGACCTAACTGTAACTGTAACTTCACTTTTGGGGTTCAAGGTCAACTATGTATTTCGGCATATTTCGGTGCGAGTTGAGTTATTAAGGCTATTTAAGGTGTCAATTGTTTTAAAATATTGCGCGGTGAAACTGTTAGACGGCATAGTCGATTTTTAGCCGTCTTCAAAATCTTATCTTCTAAAATCATATTTTTTATTTATTTATTTTCAGTCAGGTCATTGGGACTTCGATGTCCCGGTTTGGATGCGGTTCCGTTCACAGTCGGACTCGGGCTCTTGGCATTCCTCACCGTCTCCCCATTGGACATGGGTATTTTCATGTCTGACTCAATTTCACGCAGAAGATTGCTGAGCTTGGACGTGGCTCGACGAGCATACTCCGTCCGATTCCCCGTGTTCGACTTGAACTCATCCGTAATCAGTTCCCGAAAAAGTGGATTAGGATTGTATTTATTAATTTTGGGTGAAAGAGATGAATTAGAACCAGTTTTCCCATCCAATCCTTTAGCGGTTGAGCTCAAGGAGCGATTGGGTGAATAGGAATTCCGAATTCCGCTCGATCCTGTTGTTCCACCACCGCTGCTTCCATATTTCTTCCGATCTAACGAATTAAATCTGGAGTAGAAACTTTTACGAAAGATCCGATCACTCACGCTTTCTTCCAGATCATTGTCTGGTGCTGGAGAATGGACAGAAATCTCTGTTTTCTCTGAAGAGGCTGAACTGTCCGAAGTTGGGGTCAAGGGTTCTTCAGACTCCAGTCGGATTTGAGGGGTGAGAGGGGGTTGAGCTTCAACTTCAGCGGAATTATTCGGTTTACCATTCGGAGTATTGAAGCGTGGAATAAAAGAAGCACTTTTGGAAGACTCGTTGTTTTTAGAAAAGATTCCAAGGGATAGGGGTCGACGGGGTTTCTTGTTTTCAGGAGGGGGTGTGGGTGGGACTTCGGTTGGAACAACTCGTGGCGGTGGTGCCGCTGGTGGAAGCGCTGGAGCTGGAGCTAATGCTTCAACTTCACAGAGCGTGACGCTGCTTCCGGTTCTGGAATCCGCTTCCAACTCTGCTGCAAACTTTTGCTTAATTTCTGAGTAGTTCCGATGGTCAGGTGGAGCGAGAGTGACCAGGCTGTCACTAGCAGCCCCTGCGTAGACCGACTGAACACGACGTCCAGGTTTGGACAAACCAATTGGTGGTTTACCGAATGGGACTTTGGCCACGTTGGGTCCAGAGGAAGACTCTTCAATCTTTCGAAACTTGCCCAGCATGAAGTTGACAGTGCTGGCTCCGAACTTGGTTTTGGTTTTCTTCTCGGGTGACACGGCTCTTTTGAGTAGATCGGATTCATTGGCAGGTACTGGGGGCGGAGGCGTTTCCTGGGTTACTGTGCTGTCACCTGGAACTGTGGACGTGGTCACTGAAGCGGTCGTGTTTTGATTCGTCTCATCAGTTTTATTAGTCAATTTTCCCCATTTCTTCTCAAGGCTCTGAATGAATTTGGGTTTGACCAGTTTCGTTCCACTTGCGTTAGTTTTGAGGGATTTATCTAACGGGTTAGGTCCCATGATGTCAACAGGCTGTGTTTTCGGTTCTTGGGGTTCCGGACTCTTTTGCTTGGCGAATATTGGCTCAGTCGGTGGAGCCACTTCTCTGGGTACAGACTTTCTTTCTAGAAGTCTTGTAATTTTTTCTACACTGGTAGCTCTTGCGTCTCGCTTGAATTTGTTGACCGGCTGAGTTGCTGGTTTGGGATTTGTCACAGGAACAGATTCTGGTGGCGGAGATGTCAAGCGTTCAGTCTGAGCTCTTACAAAACGTCCTTTTTCTGGTGGCGGAGGCGGAGAAAGCGGTCTACGAAGTTGAGGTTCAACACTGGACTCACGAATTGGCGGAGATGCAACTCTTGCAACACGTGGTGCTGGTTTAGGGTTTGGACTGAACGGTTCGGGTCCAAGGCAGTTGTTCTGTTGTGGGAAGCTGGAAATACTGACGGGGCGGTGCTGAGTGACTGTGATGGCGGCAGAGGGCCATTTGGAGATATTAGCGTTATGAGCATCCGGAGTCTGTTCGTGTTCCATTTCAGTTGGCGGAAATCCTGGCTTCTGGTTACTATTCCTTCCCAACGATTTGGTGGAATAATTGACGGGCGTTTTTGGAACTGGGCCTGGTGCATTATTTATACCAGCGCCAGAAGTTACTGTATTTGAGTTGTTTAGGTTGTAGCTTGGACCGGGACCTCCTTGTTCCAAATTGACGAAACTCGTTTCGTACATAGTCGTTGGTCTAGCTACCATATAGCTTGGAGCCGGATCCTGAACCGCTGCAGGATTATTGATGGAGCAGAATCGACGTAGCGGTGCTGGAGTTTCGCTCAAACTTCGATAGTAATTCTGATAATTATTCATTTTCTCTTGCGTCGTTAAAGGAGCTGGTCCCTGTTCCGGCACAGGAGAAGTACGCCCACCCACCCATCCGTTACTTTCCCCCGAAATCCCTGGAGTTGCAAGAGAGTTCCTGGAGCTCAGGAAACTCGTTGGTGAGGTTGCAGAGTCAAGGCTACCTCGTCCTGGTCCAAATCTTCTGCCTTCAGGATCCGGTGTTGAGGCTCGGTTTAAGGACTGAAGTCGTGCCAAATATGGAGACCCGGGTTCGAATCTCGACGGTTCAAATCTAGAAGGGTCTGTGGACAATCCTGGCGTCATGCCTCGAAAACTACGAACGGGATCATGGGTTGAGGATGAGTCACTACCGAGTCCACCCGTAAGGTTCCGGTCATAGGCTCTTAGTGACCGACGTTGGAAGGGCAGCGGGAGTGTGACGGACGTCGTGTAGTCCGCGTTGCTAATGGTGCGTCCATAGACGGGTCGGCTGGAGGTCGTTCCACCATAGACGGAAGTGCCAGGTTCTGACTTCTGGCTACTGTAATTAAAAGGGGCGGGTCTCCGATTAACGCTGCTCAGGTTTGTTGGAAGGGATCTCACACTTGACGTCTCGTAGCCATCTGACGAGTTTCCAAGAGATGATCGATCTGGAAATTGGAACAAAACTTAGGTCAGACCATGTGAACCTTTGAAATTCTTTTGAACAAAGCAGCACAGGGTATCCCCCAAGTACGACACTTGACAAGCTTAAATAATACCACAGCTCGTGGCTGGAAAACAAATGCTTTACAGAGACTTGGTGGTGCCGAACTTATGGAACACCCTGTTTAAGTGTGTAAGGGTGACTTGAGACTTATCGAAGGTCATAGCATTTGGATACTATGAAAGTTGGGCAAAGCTGGGATGACTTTTGGGTTGGGACATTTGCAAAAGATAAAATTATGAAAAAGGAAGCTTAAGAGTCCCACCTGCTTAGCCCAGATTTTGAGTTTATGGAAACTGAACGCCCCAGGTCACCCCAGCACTTTCACATTGAACATTACTTGAAAATGATTGTAAGAAATGCTGCTGACCTCCACTATTACTCAAGTTCAAGATGAAGAGATGTGTGTGGTCGGGGCGGGAGGCTGACGAAGGAGAACATTCAGAAAAGGCTTGGGTCAGGTCAGGAGTGTATAAGGAACAGGATAAGATGGCGGAAGCCTCAGTTGGCCTCAGAAGATAAGACAGGTACAAGGTTCAAAGTAGAATTTGGACAAACATGCGGTACACATTTACGGAAGTGAACATAAACAATTCGTTATTAAAGCTCAAATTCCAGTATTTATTCTTACTAATGCAATTAATTAAGTTAGCACATTCCGAGATTAAGCTCAGGTATCAGCATACATTGCTTTCGAGCTATTCAACTGATATTTACAGAATTATAGTTACATATTAAATTACAGGGTGAACTAGTAACAATTATGAAACATTTGATTTGAGTAGAAATTAGGGATATACACAGATGTTTGGGGTTTCCTTCCGTGAAGAACTCCTTAGACCGAAATTTGCACCTTATTTCTTGTGAATTGCAGATTTAATCGCCATATAATTTTGTTTTTAACCCAATAAAGCTTTTATTGTACTTTAGCACTATACCACAAGCACCTCTCGTGACTCGTGTGCAAGCAGTAAATGTGTGCACCGTGTCGTCATTTTCTCGGGTATGAGTATAAAAACTCTGAAATATCTACTAAATACGATTTAATTTGTGAAAGGATCAATAAATTACCTATAAACCATTACTACCTATGAATTTACTTTGAAATTGAAAGCTGTTTGAAATATTTGACCACACGAGACGAGATTTCCAAAAACTGACTATCAATGAACCTCGGACCTCCAATCGAGGGTTGTTCCAAAAGTGTTCTTCCGGTTGTTCAAGGTTCACGGTAAATCCGACCGCAAGCTACAATTCTTACAGGCGAACATCAATGAAACCAAAGAATAGAAAATAATATATGTTAAAAACTAAAAAATGTGATCGATTTTTTAAAATTCACAAAATGAGCTCAGCATCAGTTTTGTTATTTGGTTATTGGAATATTTTGCTGAACATTTGCCTAAAATTCACCCGATAATTCTAATTTACTTCTAATTATTTCTAAATTGATCACATGCTTTCTGCTACTTGTCACGCATCTCAACTCAACAGACTCCAATGGGGAAAGAATTTTCAGAACAACCCTCGCAGAGTTGCCCCCTTGATGTTCAGTTTTCTTAATCCTGATCCTGTTCACAAATATCCATTTATCGTGAAGCGCTCATGAATATAGATGTCTATATACAGTGAACAAGTCAAACTTGACTGAATTGAAATCATCAAAATGTGTACGTTTCGTGATCTAGCCCAAATGTAACCTAACATACAAACTGGTCCTAATTGCACGGATTAATTTTTAGACACTACTGCATTACAAGCTTACAAGCCTTGGTTGAAGTGGAGCAGGAAGATTGGGGCATGGGAAAGTATGGATTTTTACTCGGAAGATCTGGACTCATCCACTTCTTCACTTCCGCTGCCGTCCTCGTCGTCCCCGTCGTCATTATTAGAGTTAAGATTAGAAGAAGAGGAAGAATGAAGGTTGGATTCGGACCCAGACTTACGTCGTAAGTTATGAGAGCCTGTGCCCGTCACGCCCTTCGGCTCACTCATGTCCGAAGAGTCACCGGAAACGTCCCGACTCAAACTCCGTCTCCAGCCTGGTCCAGTTGTGATTGTCACTGTCACGGACGGCTCGCGGGAGTAGGACCGTGTCACGGTATGCGTCCCTGGACCGTATGACAGGAACTGCTTCGCCTCCAAAGGAGCACTGCTAAGAAGGTCAACAATTTCGAACTGTAATGCTTTCGGCGTTCAATATTTCAAAGAATTTTTTTTAAAACGTCCCCAGTCGACCCACCTTGCCATGAACTCCCTGAGTGGGCCGCTGTTCCATAGACCAAAGCTGGATGAGTCTGGTCCCGCCGTTGGCCAGCTGGGCCCTGCGCTGTCTTCTTTGTTGAGTCGTTTGGTCAAGTTCCTTACACGGTCGAGTAGAGATGAAAACAGTGACTCTGCGGTTAGCACCTCGAAAGCATCTTCTTCATCTTCCTCGGCCGAAGAGAAGGAGTCACTACGGTCCAACTGACTCGAGACGCTCGTTATCCTGAAACATACCATCAGCATTAGCATATCCATGTCACCTACGATAGCCTCCACAAGTAAATATAAACTTTTCGAAATTCCAACGAGGAGATAGTTACAATCTACAGTACCTGCTACGCTTGAAAGTTCCAGAAGTGGACGCTGTCGGTTCGTCACCCTGGCTCAAGCTCCTAGCATGTGACGGTCCTGCACCAGCCCCTGATGACCTTCGACTCGTTGAAGCACTCACGGAAGCTGATAGTGGCTCATCCTCAAAACTGGAGTCGCTCAAGAGACTAGAGTAACGTCGTTGCTTTCCAAATCGTCCAGATCTGAGTCTTCCGTCCAATCGAAAGTTGTCCTCGGCTGTTGACGACTCTGAATTCAGAACTTCCTCCTTGGGCATGACCGTATGTCCACTCGTTTCCATTTTGATTGGGATGATGAACTCACGTGGAGATTTCTTGATGGGATCATTCCTGAGCGGTGGAGCTGTAGCCACGCTGCTTTCAGTGTCAGAAGAATTCTGACGGGAGTAGACGGAAGAATTGGATCTCATGGACTCTATGCGAGATGGAAGACGCTGGTTCACAGTGGATCCAGATGAATTCTTGGATGAACTTGGGCCTTCGTTGACATTTTCGTCGATGAGTTTGATTGGAATTACTCTTTCCTTGGATTGGGCGGCCGCCACTGGGAAGGACACTTCAGATCTCATTGTCTTCCCACTTTCTGCAGAATCCTGTCGATTCAGTTTTGGGACAGATTCGGAAGATACGATGCGATGGATGACGGAGCCGATTTTCTTGGCTGCTTGTTCCTTGCTCTGTGATGGAGGCTTGGAGAAGGGGACTTTGGGCTTGGCGGGTGTGGCAGGGGTCATAGATTCCGTGTCAGTGAAGAAGGGATCTGAGGTGGACATGCCGGTCGTGACTGCAGAGTCCAGAGTGGTTAGCGGAGTGGTATCAATGGTTGTGGCAGTTACGAGTGTCGGCCGTACTTCGTGTTGTTCTGGCATTTTGAGCTTTGGTAGCTGCTTGGGAACCGGAACCGGTTTAGGCGGAGTTGGCTGAAGCTCTCCAACGGGTTTGGGAAACGGTTTTGGGCCTTCTTGTTTCGGCGCTGTGACCGTAGGGATTGGCTTTTGATCTGGAACTGGTTTAGTTGGAGCTTTAGGTTGTACAGTAGGCTCTGGAACTTTGGGTTTGACTTCAACGACTTTGGTAGGTTCTTTTTCTTTAGTGTCCAGATTCTTGGTTGGAGCTGGAGTTTCGATTGGTTTGGGCTTGACTTCAGCTTTGACTTCCGCCTCTTCCTTGACCTTGGAAGCATCGGGTTTTGGGGTTGGGGCTGGAGCAGGCTTGGGGCTCGGGGACTTGGATTTGACGGGTGTTTTCTTCTCGATACTGAGTTGTGTCTTGAGTGGACCTGGCTTGACCGTCCCGTTAGTCGCGTTGTCAGCATTCTCGAACCGACTCTTGGCATCCGACACCTTGAGCGATGGAAAGACAAGTTTCTTGCCCTTGGCCCCATCTGTGGACGCCTTAGTTTCCAAGTTTTGAATGAGTTCTGCTGTTTTCTGAGAAATGATTTTGGAACTTCGTCTTTCAATTCGAGTTGGAGATGTGTTTTCGTTTGTTAGGGAATCCGAGCGTTGTTTCACTTTGGGACTTGCACCTGGTTTGGGTTCCACTTTGGAAGTATCTGATGAGCTCTCGGTGTCAACTGCTTTGGGCTTCACAACTTTCTTCTTTACAGTTTTCTTCACGAAGTCGGTGACCGTTTCTTTGGGTTTTTCTGAAACGGGTTCGGCAGGTGGTTTTACCGATTCTTCAGGCTTGGGCTCTGGCTTTGCAGGTTCCGCTTTTACCGGCTTTACCGGTTCAAGCTTGGCGGGTTTCGGAGGTTCAACTGGAGCAGGTTTTGATGGTTCAACCTTTGCCGGTTTTACTGGTTCAACTTTAGGCTTCGATGGCTCATCTTTCACCGGCTTTGGACTAGGTTCCTTGGTCGTCTTGGGCGGTGGCGGTTTCAACGGTTCTGGTTCGGCGATTTTAGCTGGCGACTTCCTCTCAACTTTCTCCACGACTTTCTCCAGTTGGTCCTTCGGGGTTTCGACTTTGGACTTCGGCTTGGCGGCTGGTTCAACCTTGACAGGTTCAACCTTGACTGGTTCAACCTTTGCTGGTTCAACCTTGGCTGGCGGTGGTTTGACGGCTGGTGATTTCTCCTTGTCATTAGGCAGC
>JAQFYU010002023.1:0-12947 GCA_034694905.1 Ceratophysella granulata
AACTATAGCATGTTGTTCTGCTATATTTGACATTCTTAACAAGTTCGAAAATTCTGCTTACCATTATAGGTTGGCATTTTAGCGAGACGATGGTGGTAGTTGAGGTTCGTTGAGTAGAATAGAATTCCGAAATCCCGGATACCGAAACAATTTAACTGACTTTCAATTTCAATCCCCAAGGGACTCACAATTTAAACTAAAGGTCAAACTTGAATATACTCGTGTTTCACGTCAAATTGCAACAAAAATGTTGTGCAGGAAACAAACCGCAAACTCACCGTTCACGACCAAACCGAATTTTGTATTTCCCGCCCTGCAAGCAGTACGCAGACAATAGATATACATACTCACAGTAAGTTCACAACAACAAAATTACTAATTAACTTATGTAATTACTGTTTACTGCAGAGACCTTGATCACAATCACAACTTCTACGTTTGATGAAAATAATGTTGAATGTAGAATAGAAGGAGTTTTTTTATTTTTCATAATTTGAATATCTAAATTAGCTGTCTATCCCTTATCAATTGTGAACCGCTTAGGAATTAACTTAACAGTCAGTTGAATTGGGCTCTCTATTTCTCTACATACAATTTTACTAATGAAATGAATCTATGTTATATATAGTTAATAGTACCGATAGTACATACATATAGAACTACTCGCCGGTCGATTGTAATATTGATGTGAGTATTTTGAGCCATGATTTAAATTGGATAAATATGAATAGGTTCTTAGCGGAATTCCTAATTACGTGTAATTAAATTAAATCATACTTATGTACATATACAGTAGTTAGTATTCGACATCACATAACCTTATTGATATTTTATAATTACTACGTACTAAACCGAAGGACGCCTTTGACTTGAATCCTTTGTTTTAAACTGTATTACTACTTATTATTAGTGACCAAACAAATTACCACAAAACAAACCAACTGGTAACTGTGACACACGAATAGTTATGAGACAGACAAGTTCATGTCGCTAAAGACAGTTTTTAATTAGGTTTACAACAGGTAACAACTGTTAAATCATTACTGGTCTTGTGCGCATGTTGGTATTGGGAGGTCAGTGTATTGTCTATAATTGAGAATCTACTGTTGGTATCTTAGCTGGGTCTGTGTCCATGATTTCTAACTATCGCAATAATTACTAAATCGCATATTACATTATTTTTTTAACAGCCTCAGCAATGTTGAAACAACAATGGTCAACGCCTGTAAGTAACGCTATGTAATTAACATCGAGTAAATGCGTATTTCCATTTAATACGAGCTCTGTTCATAATCCGAAACAACATAGATGAGCAAAGACTAGATTTTTTATAAAAATCTACGAGTTGCATTACGTTTTAGCTTTCCACTCGAAGTCTCACTTACAAAATTCTAGGATATGGCAATTCCTTCGAGAGCAATATCACATCACAAACCAACTAAAATACAAAATCACGTGCATATTTTAGCTCCCGGTATACCGCTACCACGGGACGAGTCCTGATTTCAGTTGAGAAAGAGAATCCGTCATGGTCATTGATTACATACACAACAGGAACTCATCATTTGACCTAGGAAAGCGCCGAACTGCTTCAGGTGACCAGACGAGGCATGAAAGGGTTACGCATATCTTGAGTTGAATGTGGAATAAATAAATAATTAATGATCGTAGACAGGAAGAGGATGAGCTTCCGAGTTGAATACCCAGCTGTTCAGATCAAATATGGGTTTGTCTTTGTCTCCGAAAAGAAGGTAAAAATACTTGAGCGTTTCACTCAAGAAGAAGCTCTCCATCATATCCCGCGGTCGCGTGTTTCCGGCGTCAAGAACGGAATTGATTGACGTGAACCCATACTCCACCTTTGTGTACTTGATGAAGGACTGGAAGATTTCCCAACCCCAATCCTGATACTTCTTGTCCCCTGTCACTTGGTAGAGGTACCAGAGACTCTCCACTGTTTCCGGTCGTAGAAGGTTGTGAGCATCGTTTGGTTTCACATAGAAATCGGACTGCTTGTCATCCTAGAGATGATGATAAGATCATTTCAAAATTAATTTAATACATAGATTGAAAAATGAAAGACAACAATTTCAACTTTCTACAAAAATTACGTCAGTTCTGAAGTGAGTGATTTCGGGTGCGAGACCAGTGGGTTGATCCTTGTAGGTCAGGTAGCACGTGTAAAGGAGATCCTTTGCAAGGTCCAGATGCCATTCAGGAAGGCCATGTGAATAGCCCAAAGCCAGAGTTCCAGCCAAGTAGCATACCAAATGGTCCTAGTGAAAAACAAATCGAAGAATGTTATTGGAGACAAGGCAGGCTGCAATATAGTATGCCAATAGTAATAGTTTACTTTACTATTATATTGAATACTCTGGATAATTCAGTCATGAAGTCACACAAATGCTTACCATCTTTGGCCTAAATGTTTGGCCATTATGTTCGAGTTCACCCAAATAAGTCAAATTAGAGAGCGCAGTTCTGCGAAGTAACTTGTCCCGCATGCCTTCAACAGCTGCCAAGTAGTCATCTCGAAGACTATGGTATAAAATTAAATAGTGATAATTTTCCTAAATAGTATCAGAGTGTCAACGTTTGCATATATTTCCACTCGCGCTGTGGTTCGATCGAACTTCGAACTTACAAGTCAATCTTCTTTCCTGTTTGAATCCATTGCTTCAGCAAGTACTCGTAGTACGAATCACCTCGTGCTCCCAATGTTATTACAGAAGAATGCCGAAGTTTTCCTGAAACAAGTAATTACACTGAATCCTGTTGCATTTAAGATAAATTCCTGAGCAGCAGGTTCAAATAGAAAAAGGAATACCTGTACTGGGCTGAATGTGAATTGGCACGAGTCCAGAAGTCTTCTTTTGTCTGTGGATGATATCTGAAACCTTCATCGCTGTTTCCTGTAAATTGAAACGTATATTTAGAATTGTGAAAATGAATGTGCATGTTACTGTTACTATTTCAGCTGAGCTTCACCTCATAAACATCATTTTTCGTTAAGCGCGACAAGTCTCGGAATTCCAATTGGAGCGTTGCCACTTCCGACGTTGTACTGTCTGGATTCCACGAGGGACCCTGTGCGGTTCGAGCTCTCAAATTCACGTCAGAATAAGGCACTCCAGATCTAAAGTTAAGCAATGTCCAATTCTCATTTTGACATCACACTTCCGGAAAATTCAAAAGTAGACAAATACTTACGGAGTCTTGAATGCGACAAGGAGAATGGAGCCCAATTCGTCTGCCTTGTTTAGAAAAACCTGTTCACCCGACAAATGGTAGGCACTCAACAGTCCACCCAACACGCGAATTGTAGTTTCAAATAAATTAACATTTCTTCCGACGTCATAGGATAAGCTCTCTTCAACCCAGTCACGAGCTTCAAAAAATTCTACGAAAAGCAGAACAGCAGTGGCATCATATTTCATGTTCAAAGAATTAATTACCTTTTACATCTGAACATAACCAATTTTCTGATTTGAACTGTATACCCACCTCGTTGCAGCCCCATAATGTACATCGTATCCAGAGAATCAACGATAGTTAGGCCCAAACCGAACCAGTCTTGTCCAACACCCGAAATAGGTCTCAGATGGTCTTTTCCCCACGCGTAAGTCTTATACCCGTTCCATGCATGTAAGAATGCATCTACAACTGCTTTTTGGCGCTCATTCTTGGGTCCTAAAGGTATCAGACATCAGCGTTAATTCAAACGTAAATAAATTCTTTTGATATAAACACTGAGTGGGAAGGTCACCGTCAAGCTTCAGTCCTGATGTATTTGGTTGCGCGATGAGAGCATTTGGGAGTTTGGGCGAACTTGACTGCTTGAGTTTCAGAGGAATGACTGGATCCAGTGAAATGACACTTCGAATATTCTCCTTGACTTGCTCTCCGATTCGATTCTAGAATTAACAATACACACGATCAGGTAAAGCATTAATACTATTGGTTAGCCAGCTCAAAAAACCCGAACAACTACCTTGAGCCCCTGCAACGGAGTAACAGTTGTGGTCGTGATTGGTGCGGCTGGATTGCGCGCATTGTCATCACCAAGATCCGGTTGAAGATTCTTCGGTGCAATGGGTTGGATGTTGGAATCTGGATCCGAATCTTTCTGCAACGGAAGATCATCCCATGGATTCTCAACACCTCCGTCCCCAGGATTCACCTTCGCCTCTGACGGCGGAGAGACTAGAACGGGCCGATCCAAGGCTCGTTGTTCTGACTTTAGACCTACATCTTGCTGAACAGAATTGAAGTCAAAAGCCTGTGAATCTCCGTCTCTGGGCAGTTTTAGATTGACACTGTTCAAATTGGATTTGAAGGCCTGGTTCTGAGGGTCCGTGCTCAACTGTGGAATCCATGAGAGCGTTCCCAGAATCACGGTGAACACCATGAGAACCATAATGACCATGAAGAGGAAACTTTTCTGAAGTCTTGAAAGTCTGTACCACCACTGAAGGTTGAACAAAGAAAGAATATTTGTTTTAAAAGATGATTAGCTTCAGGAATAACTATATATGTAGTAGAAAGTAGAAATCCCTTCGACCTCACTAATCTTAAGCCTTTCCGATATGCTTGTAAGAGAAGAACCTATTTTTCTTTCAGTCAGTAATGTACACTCTACTTACCCTTCGTAGGCTTTTGGCTCTGGTCTTGATTCTGGAGCCATGGCCTTGGTACTCTGGAACGTAAACGGATACGAAAGGTCTGTTTGAGTCATCCATTCCAAATGTTTTTTTGTTACGAAATTGTGGTCAGATTGTTGAAACTGCATTGTTGGAAAGTACATTAATAGAATTATGTATTTAGTGAGTGATATTACATAGATAGTACATAGATAACAAAATATTTGAACACAAAAGCACCTAAAAGCAGGGCAATGAATGTCATATTGCATACTAGTAGACAGGTAAACGACTCTTCCGTATATACTATATATATTTCTATCACTGTCTGTCTTTACAACACACACACACATCACAGAAACTTGCGGTTTACCAAAGCATATTGTACATGTGCAAGGTGTGTATAGCAGTTCAAATAATTTGTAATAGCTCGGCAGGCCAGACGCCAGACATGGGCCAGACACCTTTGACCAAGCAAGCACTACCACCTGTTTACACTGATTGATCCATACGATACAATAGCAAAAATTTAAATGAGAAGACAGAAGTTCTTTTCTTGGCAAAGAGTTTAATTAAATTACATTGCCATCTTTCAATTCAAAGTACATATACAAATCAAAGCACTGCAAATCTGTAGACAATAGGGTATTCGAACTTGTGATGAATAGATGATAGAGCGGAGACAAGCGCTACTATTTACGTACATACAGATGATCTGTAATGTCTACGGGCTACGTATGTATGAAAACAACTTTATGTGTCGTGTCGTGAATTACGATATATGATATAGAACATAACTCAAAGATTGATCAAGTCACAAATAACAATAAGTACATGAACATTTAATTTAATTTTAGGCAATTTAAATTGGGACAAGTGTTATGGCTAATGTAGGCTAGTGGTTACCTGTTATTGTTAGCTGAATTTCAACGTTCCGTTACATTCGAGTCGAGATCGAGACCGAGACTTGGTGGTCCACACCACACTACTGCCAGCAGCTGCAGGTCCCAAGTCAAAAGTCGAAGATTGAGTCAAGTAAAATTAGTCAATTCAAGTATTCATGCCGTCACATATGTTCATGATTCACGAACGATGGGCCAATTGTACGGACAACAACGGAAAGAAGTAAAGTACGGTTGACTGATATTGCGACGTTGGTTGGGCCAGATGGTAGAACTATGACCTAATTGGCAAAAGCCAATCCAATCGGATATGACCCAGGACCTAAAGAAAAATAATCAAAATGTATCACGTATAAGTCCGATTTCTTTCAAATAAAATATCAAATTATTATTAATATGTTGTAGAATTGAAATAATTTGGACGTGTTTCTTACCAACGTACCTACTGTGTACTGCTGCCACAGTTTAATAATAATTCAAAAAATGTTTGATGTGATGCAGTAAAATTTTCTGTCTATTGTCTATGCAACTACTATCAAGTTCCAGTATAGCCAGTCAGCCAGAGAATCCAGATCCAGGATCCAGAGATACCGAGTTGATTTGATATGTTGAGTTGAGGGTTATCCTTCCTAAGTAAAAAATGATATATAATTTATTATAACTACAAACTGGGATATGGTTGATTTGGGATTTGGTGGTACCACCAGTTGTTTTGATGGTTAACAATATACCGTTGACCGTAAATAATTATGATGTGTCGTTCGTGTGTTTGGTTGTTTTTCGTGAATGTTGAAATTTTATGTGAAGTTTGAGCTGACTGGTTCGAACTCAGGTGACGTTGAAAAGAAACACGATAGGACGGACGACGGAAGGCGTGGTTTTCTTTTCGTGCTGTTCGCTCGCTCGCTGCTTTCTCCACACCTCAAACCAAACAAATATACAAGCCTTTCAACTTTTGTTTTAGACTTTCTTTGTTTTCAAAATATACTTGGTAAAAATATGTATCCGCTCCGTCAAGACCAAGACACGCACCACTAAAAAATTTATTATTACTACTCACTTGTTTACCTTTGACCTCATGGACATGGACACGAGACACGATATGTGGTGTAGTAAAGTGTAAATATGGATGATGCCGTGCAGCTATATGTATGTACAGAGCTGCTTCACACGAGTTGGCGACTCGATTATTGACGAAAATATTACGTGAAAGTGAAAATAACAGAACTATTTGTATGGCTTTAATGATATTCTTGAAGTTCATAGTACTTCCAGCAGTAGTCACGCATGTTGGATATGCAAATGTCAACCAAGTTAAGTAGATTTTAACCTGGAACTTATCGATTCTTTTACATTCATATTCATGATATGTATGGATCGATTATTGGTGTCAGATTGTGTAAGTAAATCCATTTGCGCTGTATCGAAATAGAAATAATTAGGTAATTTGCAAGGTAAAGTAAATGCCGTAGTAGTTGGCGTCGGAGTCGGAGGTCGGAAATTAAATTAATTACACAAACAGATGACTCATCATCCAATTTAGATAGGAAAATCTTTCTAGGAGGGTTCAGTATAAAATACCAGTCGTATGTATTGTCGTTTAGTATTATTGCACAATTTGTTAGTTGGATTATCTACTGAGGGTATACAGAGTAGCACAGCAGCGTAGCAGCAGTAACATTACATTAAATGTTTGTTAATCGAATACATAGTTTAAATTTTAGCCTATTCAGCTATGTACGATGCACATTATTAGTTCGTTTTTCGTTTGTACATACATCAACTCAGATATCTATCTCTGTTTACTTGTGATAATAAATAGTACAAATGTCATATAAAAGTAGCACGCTAATTTGTTTTCGTAAATTAGGTCTACCATTGGCAAAAAGACAAGTAATTGCCTTACAGTTTTTATGGGTACTTAAGTTTAATATCAAATATTTGATCTGTGTCGTGCAAGGTATAGCATTTCAACGATGCCAGTGAGTGATACAGCTATTTTGTGCGTAGCATATTGGCACACGTCACGTACAGGATTTAATTGATCAAGTTGAACACATTGCAATTTCCAAGTACCAAAAGACACTGATGGTTTAACTTCAATAGCTTAGCATCGCGCTCGTGTCAACGGAAGAGTTATTGACACCGCAAGGAACACGTGCTAACCATCAATTTTTAGAAACACTAAGTTAAATACCTCGACTAACAATACAAAAATGAGTAAATTATGTAAATAAACTAAGTTCTATTCTACATACAATATTTTCCGTTATCAAAGTTGAAACGAAGTTCATTTTTTAAAACTATTATTATTGCATTACAGGACTCACAACAACTGGTTTTGGTAAGAGTATGCAAACAATGCGGTTTGGAAATAAATATTGATGTGGGTAACTTGGGTGTATGGATGTCTTCTGCTAGTGCAAGGCCTTTTAGGTTGTACTACCGTTCCAGCGCATTGTATTGTATGTATTATTTATCGTTTGCGTCGATAGGTGAAAGAAGTTGATTGTTTTTGGTTAATTTCTCCACAACCACGAATCGTGAGCTGTTAATAATTTTCAAGGAGGAAAGCACCGTCGTAAATAATATCTATGTTGCTGAAACATGAGGATCAAAAACAGGGCATTTGAAAGATTTGCCATTGAACAGTGTCACTGGACATGTTGAATTGTGTTAAGATCTACCAATTTACAAACAACTAACTGAATGAACAATTCTTAAACATTTTGCCTTCATGTCTGCATATAATTACTTGTTCTTAAATAGGATTACTACTAGTATCTCCAGCAGAGGTTACTTGGGCTGCGGCTGCCATACATTCCGATCAGATACTGAGAATTGAGAAAAGGGGATTATCAGGACAAGGAACTTCTAAACGTCATCATAAATTAGAGGCACACACACTGACGCTGACTAAGATTGACTAATTTCTGACCTTGTGCAAGAGTTCCTAATGACTCTTCTTATGTGCTGAAGTGGAGAATGAGTTATTGGAACCTGTGATTGAGCTGTGTGAGTAAACTGCAGAAGTGGCACTTTGGGATTTTCGAGCTGAGAGAATGATATGATTACTCTTGTTCGTGTCCATGGACTGACTGCGATGATGATGAAGCACATTGTTTTCTGATTTGGAGGCCAGAAGCGGTTGACGTTGAAGTCCTCGTAAGCGAAATATAACAAAATTGAAGACGGTCCAGAGAACGAGAGCTCCAATGCCAATAAGCCAGAAGAGTGATATGTGCCTGGAATTCAGGTTCGTGGTCCATTAGGTTGGATTAGCATTTAGCATATCCCTGACCATAATAGTAACCTTTTTTTGAAGTCTTACTTTGGAATTGGTTTCGTAAGCGTAACAGGATCGAATTTGGCCACAATGAGAAATTCTGTGGCCACAATAGCCAGAACGATCCATGACTGTCTTCCAAACGTCTTGCACTCGCTAGAATTCGGAAATGAAAATTGTAAGTTATGCTGAACACAGATTAGCACATGAGAATTACTGAAGGGTCTTACGAGTCATCGAGATATTGAAAAGTTTCTCGAAGTGCTACCGCTCCCCAAAACAGTAAGGCAAACAGACGAACAAGATTCAAATAGTGGCCCGGCGGGACCCACAACACGAACTTCAGGTAGAACGTGTTAAGCTCGGCGAGTAAGAACTGAAAATTAAAATCGCATTATTACATTACATTAAATGCGATTCGCTGCACGGATCCATGCTTCGTCATTCAAATACCTACCACCAAAATTATTCCTAGCATGGCCACCCATCTGCCTAAGCTCGAAGTTGCCTTCCAGTCAAACTCAATCCAGTCTCGAGGTCCGAACTGACCGAATATTCGCTTCAATTTCCCCCTAAATATAGTGATAATATAATAGTAACTAGCAGATAGGTTAGTTCGTGTTAGTATCATCACAAGAAACCAATACCTGTATCCAGGAATTTTCCACAGTCCACGCCAATAATACGTTCTAACTTGGAAGTATTTCAGTGTCTTTATGCCAACATAAATTCCGAGACCATTACATAGAAGGGCATCTAATATCCAATGGTCCCACCTAAATATTCATAAGAAGAAAAAATATTATGCAATTCAACATAATCAATAATTACAATTTGGATGCGTTATATTCTACCAGCATTCGGAGAAGTTTGGCAGTTGATGCTCTAGTGTGTACTCCAGAATCTCGAACATGATAGAAATTACAGTACAGAGCCACCAATCTCTCAAAATAATCGTCTTGAGCCACCATCCAAAAAAGTGCATTGGTACGAATAAGTCGAGTTTGTCCCAAATATTGTGAAATGGATCCTTGTGATCGGGATCGTACAACAAACAGTTTCCACCATAACTCTTTTCTTCTAAGGCTGTACCGAGCTTGGGATCAACGTGTCGTAGTAATATCCGAGCATCAGTGGCACTCTGAAACATTTGAACCAGAACTGTTGCATAGATGAAAGGAATTACATGGCTAAAACTACATAATGGCTTTTCTCACAGCATTACCTGAAATAGTACAAAAATCAGACTAAGTTCATAGACAATTGAAAGACAGAACATGAGCCTCCAGAAGGCAGGATGCGGACGAAGGAAAGGGCCGTCTGGTATAACAGTGACTCCCAGTAGAATGAACACACAGACACAGGCTGTCATTCCTCTCTTGGCATTGTACTCCGTATCCTCTCGGATATCTTCGAGCAGCCCAACGTACACCAGCACAGCTATCATAAGAATTAACACCGTCAGGGTGTGTGCTCTCCTGCAAATAAATATTTAAGTATTAGATTGAGACAGGAGACCCACAACACGTATAGTTTTATAGCCATATTTAAGGTAAAGCAATCTTCCAAGAACATATACAAAACTAACCAGAAATATGACATGGTCCCATCGTCAAAGAACTGAATTTTACGCTGTTTCTCCCGTTCCCAGTCAATCTCATTGTCTTCGTACTCTTCATCATCCGTGGAAAGTCCGGTTGAAGATTCTTCCGATAGTGTGGAAGTTGACATGCTCTCTAAGTGTTTCTTCGTATGGCCGCCGTGCCGATTATGATGGCCTGCTGGCTCAAAGTCTTTCATCTTGCTACCGTTCATTTTAATTCCACAACCGTATGCTCGATCAGTAATCTAAATCCAAACCAATATGGAATCTTGTAATTGGGTTGATGTCGAATTTACACTGCTCCAAACGTGAAGGGGTTAAAGCATAAAGTCGTAAAAATATTTTGTACCAGGTACCAGGTACCATTTTATGTTTACTGTTTATGGTTGATGCTATAACTTTCCTCGAAAGTGGCGAGTAGTGGAAATGAATTTAACTTCGACCTAAAGGTTACTCGGTCACGGAGAGACAATTTTCTGTCATTCTTAGTAAACAGAATTAGACGAATGTAAAGTGCCTTTAGTAAACAACCACGTACATTGTACAGTGTTTGTAGCCTTGCCAAGTTCACACATTATATGATGTATATGATGTAATTATTAATAAAGTGCCTCGTGAATCGCCCAAATATAAAAGCATACAAATGATTTCATTTTTGATTGTATCTTCAATGCCCATTACATTTTCTACTGCTTTGTCATACATTGTGCGGGTAGCTTTTAATGCTTATTTGAATAATAGTTTGAATTATGAGTATTTATTTCGTATTTAGAATACTTAACTTAAAACCGGGTTCCATTCCATTGAAATAACTAACAAATTCATTCACTTGCACAGGAAGGAGTTAGGATTAGGAGTCGAGGTGGGGAGCATACACTACCATATCCGCGCGTCATAGAGTATGCGCCCAACCAAAAAACGCAGGTGGAGCACATATGCAATCACTACCAAATATTTTTGTACACTAACTCAAACTCTGGCATCTATCTGTTAGGAAACTAGTATGTAGTAGGAACCTTGGTTTTTGTCATAGGTATGTGCTTGATTTAAATAACGTAACTTTTCACGTTCCTGTTTGTCTGTAAGTTTTTTGGGAGTCGAGATATAATGATATTCATGTCATATCTCTGTCATCTGTATTATTATAATTAGAATTAGTGACAGAACGGAACAGTTAATAGTTAGGAAACTATGATCTATGCTATGATATAAAATCGTCGATTACGTAACTTACAATAAAAATCAAATCAAATTGGCAGCCATTTTCAATTTACACCGATTCTGTCAGCGCTTACGTAGTGTAACCTAATTGGGTCTCTTTTAAACCAAAGGTTACAATGACGTAAGTGAGCAGCGGGGTGGATTGGACCAAAGAGCCGGTTTGAAAAATTGTATTTTTCCGGTAGGTTGGTAGAGAACCTTGTGACCCTTGACCTTTACGACAAAATGACCCTAACAAAAGTTGTTGTACTCATCTAGATAAGCAACTTTTGTTTGAACAATTTTTCTGTAGAGTGCCAGGTTCAGGTCATAGGTCGGTTCTAAGGTGACCAACTTTAACATGACCTATGACCTGAACCAGGAAGGAAAGAAATTTTTCAAACCGGCGCTTTGGTCCAATCCACCCTGAGCAGCGAGCACATGGTCACCATTTGACCTAATTGGTACGCCACGGTAGCCTAATCATTAATACCTAATCCATAATCTGGTCACATATATGTGTTACTTTTTTTATCTGGAACTGGATTAAGTAACATGTTCAATGTTACAGGTTATATAAACTTGTGACTTAATTAGGATACATTTTTGTGACTGTAAATTACCCGATCCACTATTTGTGGATACATAAATATGGTTTGTTAAAAAATGTACTTGTATACAATGATTATATGTTATAATGTTCAAAAATAGTATATTAGGTAAGTAAAAAAGTGTGTTGTTCGTTCACCGTTCGTTCACCGCTTACACTTTAGCAAGGTCCAAAGTCCAACGTCAAGTGGTGTGGTGCAGAAGATGCCAGTTACGAATCCGAATCAGGAACAAATCAGGCGTTGACAGAGTGTCCGCAAGAAGGTGAAGGCAGTCAGCTGAGAAGCAGCAGCGCAGTAGTGGTGCATGACTTCTCTTCAGACTTCAGACATCAGAAGACAACGAAGATGATTGTCTCTCACTTGGAATTGGAATCCAGCAGCAGTTCGACTTGTAGCCAGCAAGCAGCGTAATTGAAGTTGAAGAAGGGTTGAAGGAAGGAGCATGCAAGTTGATTGGATTGGATGGCAAAATTATTTAGAATGTGAAATGTGAAATGGAAAAGGCATCATGCAAACATGTGATAGAAATGACCAATGGCATTACATGAGGTGATCAGATATTTGAAAAAAAGCTTCATCATCACAAGACAATCTGTCGCTTGAGAACCGCGCGATTTAAATGTTTAACAAATCTTGCTTGATCTTTGTGATTTGATGAGATTGACAAAATGTTGTTTGTTTGTATTTGAGTGCAGTGCAGTGACC
>JAQFYU010002024.1:0-12941 GCA_034694905.1 Ceratophysella granulata
GTTATCGAACTTCTCGATTTTGAACAGTTTCTTGCATAATGTTATCGAACTTCTCGATTTTGAACAGTTTCTTGCATGTTGTTATCGAACTTCTCGATTTTGAACAGTTTCTTGCATAATGTTATCGAACTTCTCGATTTTGAACAGTTTCTTGCATATTGTTATCCTTCTCGATTTTGAACAGTTTCTGTTTCTTGCATAATGTTATCCTTCTCGATTTTGAACAGTTTCTTGCAAATTTTTATCGAACTTCTCGATTTTGAACAGTTTTTTGCGTATTGTTATCGAAATTCTTGATTTTGAACAGTTTCTTGCATATTGTTATCCTTCTCGATTTTGAAGTTTCTTGCATGTTGTTATCGAACTTCTCGATTTTGAACAGTTTCTTGCATAATGTTATCGAACTTCTCGATTTTGAACAGTTTCTTGCATATTGTTATCCTTCTCGATTTTGAACAGTTTCTGTTTCTTGCATAATGTTATCCTTCTCGATTTTGAACAGTTTTTTGCAAATTTTTATCGAACTTCTCGATTTTGAACAGTTTCTTGCATATTGTTATCCTTCTCGATTTTGAACAGTTTCTTGCAAATTTTTATCGAACTTCTCGATTTTGAACAGTTTTTTGCGTATTGTTATCGAAATTCTTGATTTTGAACATTTTTTTGCATATTTTTATCGAAATTCTTGATGTTGACCCGTTCTTTGCATATTTTTATCGAAATTCATGTGTTTGAAAATGCTTAAGCACATTTTAAACGAAATTTTTGATTTTGAACAGTTGCTTTCAATATTTTTATCGAAATTTATGTGTTTGAACATACATATTCACATTTAAACGAAATTCGTGGCTCTGAACGAGTGTTTGCATATTTTTTGTATCAAACTTTTTGCTTTTGAATTGTGTTTTCTATCTTTCTACCCAAATTTTTGTCTTTGACCAGTTTTTGCATCTTTTTTCGTAATTGTTGATTTTGAGCGGTATTTTGCATCTTTTAATCGGAATTCTTGGCTTTGAGTAGTAATTTGTTTTATAATATTACAGCATTAATATAGTTGCTTTTTCTTTAGGTTTTTCTTTTATAAAATATTATTTGCTATGTCGGTTTAATTAAGTTTTAATAAATTGAATTCATTATTTTCCTGCATTCTGAATATTTAAAAGTAATTCAATTAGATAAACCAGCTTAGTGCTAGCACATCACCACTTCAGATTTAATAACGTTGTGATATGCTAAATACTATATATTTCCCAATCGGTTACAAATGTGGCTTGATGTATTTTGGCCATGAACCATGCTGAAAAAGCACCTTTTGTCATCCTCTTCTATTTTCCCATTGTGTTAAATATTCAATTCTATTGTGTTTCCTTTTTATTTATTTCCTTGAACACACTTACCTGGTGCCTGGAGGCGTGGGCCCACCACAGTCCGCTGTCCGTATATATTCGGCTGGGTGTTTATGGAACCTTTAAGTCATGTCATGCAATTATCGATGGGGAGAAAGGCTGCATGCGAAGAAGGTAACACGGGTTGTTGGTTCTACGGCTCCTCCGTTCTGTCAATTGACATGAGTGTTATTGCTGGGCGGAGGACGTTAGGTATGAAATACGATAGACTCTCTACTGCCTTGTGAAAATGGCATTAGCCCAAACCCAACCACTTGATGAAGATCAAGTCCCAGAACCCATGGGCTTTGGAAGTGAATCCACACGGGCTTGCTCTCTTCAGTTGGTCTGTAGCTCTTGGGGTAGACAGGCCGCGAGATATTCGTAGTGCAGGCGAGCCAGGATCAGCAGATTGTGTCACGCAACAAATCCACATCATCAATCTACTCTTTCATCCAGTGGAAAACGTTGTAAGCTAAATTCTAGTGGACGTTCAGCAGAATTTTGGTGTTCGGCATTTCTACTTAATTTTGAGTGTCATCGTTATCGTTCTTGGATTTTTGTGTGATTTGTTTAATGTTAACTGACAATTGAAAAATTAGTTCTGTGTTCGACTTGGGTCTTATTGTGAATTGTGAAAGAGGGTTAAAGGGACCTTCGAAAAGACATTTGTTTCCTTAATTTTTGACCATTTGGGAACCGTGGACCCAAGGACGTCAAGTTCTCCAGGTTTGTATTTTTGTATTTTCGTATCTTGTGTTTTCTGATGTCTGTTTGTGAGGGCATTTTTTTGTTTGAAAGGATCGTCCTTTAAAAAAACCCACGATGCTTCATTTCGAAATCACATTGCTTCATTCAGTTTTCGGAATTTAGGCTTGGTAGGAATCTTAATGGTCCAGCCAAGCATGACAAAACTTGGGGAAAAGTCATAAATTAGAGCTAGGGTTAGAGTTTAAGGGCCATTAAAATGCATAGCATGTATTGCTAATTGGAAACGGGCCTGATTTGATTTCATGGCACTCCGAACTTTCAGGGAAGATGTGGATTGGATATAGTAGGAATTATGAAATTAGGAATTTTATGGCGTGTTGATGTTGATTGTTATGATGCGGGAACCGGGTGGTTGGATGGAAGGGAGCATCTGTCGCTGCCTTTCACTGATATATTGTATATAGACACAATGCAGAGGTTAGGATTCTGGACTGGAGCCTGGATAAACTTGGACTTTTGGTATCGGATGTCGGATGCCTTCGGGATAGACCATCCGCAGACCGGTTGCCTTGGCTTTGGCTCGTGCCATATGCGGCTCGCTCGATGAAGAAGAGAAGCATTTCGTTTAACAAGATCAAATAAAGGGGATCCGAAATTCTCGGGATTCAGGTGTAGCGTGTAGCCTTCCTTCAGTTTTGGGACGGTGGCGACAGTACCATGCCATGCCAGGCAATGCATTGTATATTTTTAAACTGGAGAAGTTTTGGATTTCTTTTATTCCATGCCTATTGCCAGCTGGATTTCTGTAAAAGGAAATGGGAAGGGGTGCAGCAATTTTGGAGTAGCTTAAATTGCTAGGCATGAAATTATAGAGATCCAGGTTCAATGTGAGATGATCCGAATGTGCAACTTGGTCTGTCGGGGATTTAATATTTGGGGTTGAAGCTAATAATGATTTAAGATCATTGGCTACGAATTTTGAATGTGATGTGGAAGCACTGTCAAGATTTTTTTACATTTCGGCTCTACTACAAACTGTGAATACCAATCACGATTCGTTTTAATTTAGGGAATTAAGTAAATCAGGCATCGGAAATGTGCCGAAACTTATTTAGTGTTTTTACTTTCATACGGAATCGTACTTTGTCCTTAATTTTGACGAAAACGTCCATATTAAAATATTGCTAATTTGTACTCAATTTTAACATTTTTAGACATAATTTCCCCAGTTTCCTTACATTTTAGGTCCGGTAGTTAGAATTAGGTCAAAATTAATCAGTTTACAGATGAATTTTCACAAAATCATGATACTTACCCGTGTAACTTTTACAACAGGTGAAAGTGCAGAATTATTATTTTTGGTTTGTCCAACCAACTACATTCTGTCAAAATCTGCGTTCTAACCTTCTCCGTTGAATTTGTCAAAAACCAAACAACAAACGACGCTCGACGCCCAAAATACTGTACAAATTTCTTATATAACAATTCTTGCCGGACTTCAAGCTGCATTTGACATGTTGAAAGCTTAGCTACCGCGCTACGGTCAGAAATCAGTTAGAATGCACTTTCTCATGTATTATAACGATCATTAAAGCTGATTTCCTTTGTAAATTGTGTGTCACGGGCATGGAACCCAGGTTAACGTATTGAGGTGAGAGTGTACAGGGTTCTTTCCGGAACGAAATTATTGAACACATCCTGTCTCCATGTCCTCCATCATTCACAGCTCTTTGTACTCAACAAAAAGCCTAATTCCGTTCATTCCACTATGCATGCAGTAGACAGACAGAACGAACTGAAGAGAGCTCATTTTATCGAACCAACGCAGCAGCAGCAGCAAACTTGCATTCGAGTTCGAGTGGATGTGCATTCCGAATTCCGACTTGAAAGACAGGAGGCGGACATGGAACATGCGGCCTTTGAGCATTCAAAATTGAAGGAAAAAGCCGGATGAACTTTCAGTCCTGTCTGTCGTGCAACGTGCAATGTGCAGTCTTTCTCGGTAAAATTGGACTTATTGTTAACCAACAAGTAGGTAGTGCGTCATAAGACCTGATTACGTACTCGGAACGAACCTGCCCCACTAATTGTTTGTGATTAGCCCTTCCGGCTGAATTATTGAACAATAAGACCTGGTTAAGAAGATACCACGGAATTGGCTCAATCTCAGATTTAGGAAAGTTGAAATTGTTCAAATCTCCGTTTCTTGGAACTGGTGAAATCTTTGAAGCTCATCATTATCCTTTGAAGTTTGAACACTTTCTTCATTTTTAGTGATTTTGGGTAAGGCTTGTGGTTGGTTTGGGTTAATTTCCCTGATTTGAGCACTCCACCTTCTTAGCATTACCGTGTAATTAATATTCAAGACGTGTCTTATCAAGTCAAGCGTCATAACTGTATAGGAGATGACTGGGGATTGGATTTCTGAAATGGTATTGAATTATAATAACTCAGGTGTTGCAAATTGCCAAGTTTCAGTTTATAATTACTGTGGTGGGTTGATCAGCGGAAAATTGGGCGAAGACGTTCTTGAATTTGTGTACTCGTGCCTTGCAGCCAAGATAAATACAGTCATGAGGCTTTTCATTAGGAATATGTCGTGTTTTGGGACAATTTAAACTTTCATTTATAATATTTGATGATCAGAATGGCTAATGATCGCGTTGATGGGGATAAGAATTAGCCTACTTTCAGAACTAAATTTTTATGCTCGTGTAGATTGTATATTAAATTTACATTTTTTGTCATACGCTGTAGCGTGTGACCGTCTGACGCTTTCAATTAATTCAATGCCAATATTTTTATAAAATCAGCCTGCAATAATTAAAGTGAAATTCATTGAAGTGAAAATTTGCAAGATAGATCAGTACGCGTAAGGCTACGCTACTGCCTGCCAACCCCCTGCTGAGCCGAAATTTTTATTGCTCAAATCTTACCAGTTTTACGCATATACATAGTTTTGAGTGAGCGGTAGTAGAAACGGGAAAAGAGTAAGTTAATGGAATTTAATTGAAACTAGTTCAGTCATAAATAATTTATAAGACAATAAATCGTATTGTAGTACTCGGAAAGGGGCGGGGCCTAAGACCTTTCTGAGCGGTCAGATGCCAAAGTCCCGATGTTAATTAGTAGAAATAGGTAGGGAAAATCCAATTCAGAGCTAAGATTCCTCCTGTTGTCTGACAACTTAAGTCAGTTTTCGTTTTAATTCTTAAATCTTATAGCTTGTCTAGGTGGAATTTATGAGCAAATGAATGGATTCCCTTGAGCTGAAGTGAAGTGACCTGGATGGACCGGTTGGTTCTTTAAGATGAAAGATGGGCATATTGTAATGGAATATTAGCTTCTTGGTGTGGTTTGACAGTGTTATGCCTCTGAGGCGAGGATCTCAGCTGAGTCAAACATCAAAACATGTGGTTTGGTTTGGTGCACAAGACGTTGGATTTTGCATCTGTTTTAATGCGGTTTTTACAGTATATTAGAGACTTGCCTTTTTTTAAATAATAAAAACAATGTGTTATGTTAATGTACATGCATATCCCATGTTTTACAGACAGAATGTATCAGATACAAACCGTCTGAAAAACTATTTCAAATTAATAAAATATTTACACGAGCGTTTGATTAAAAAGAACCGGCTTTTGAGGTATTTGGCAAAAGAATTTAAGGAACAATCGGTCCTTTTCAAAATTTCAAAAGCGTATTTGCAAAATCTGAAAAAATTCAAAATCTATCATGCAAGAGGTGAACAACGAATTTAATCCATGCAATAATATAAATTGAATTCAAATTAAAATTGCCCTTTGATTTAAAAGATTTGGAAAGGAGTTAAGGTCCTGTTATTTGGAATTCTCGGTCCGAAAATTCGGACCCAGAAGACATTAGCATAATGATTCCAAAATCATGGGTACATATAAATCCAATTGAAATTAAAAGTTTCAAAAATTCGAAAGATCATCAGCACAAATCTGTAAAAATTCGACTGTCTCATTGTATTAATTTTATTTTTAAGAAAAACGTATGTCAATGCACTTTTTAATCTAGAAATGACGCTTCCCATTTCCTCAATGTTTTCAAATTATGAGGGCTAATTTCGAGCCCACCCTGTATATCCTGAGGTTTTGCAAACACTGAATGAGCCAAGCTAGAGTATTGACTTGGTGCAGGGTAAGGTAATGCCTTCTTTTTTGCTAAATCTCAGGAAATGGCCTCATATTTCATAATTACAAACCACGTCTGCTGCTCACTCTACGTATTGACATGGGTGTGAACTGTGAATTGGGAAATGAGAAAATGTTCCGGATGTGTGAAGTTATTATTATGGCGTACGTACGGAGCATTTTATATTTTACAAAAGTTATCAAAATTCTCACACTTTTGATAAAGGCTAATGGCTCTTTACAACGGTACAGGCAGTTTGTGCCTATACGGGCCTAAAGGGTTGGCTTTGGTTTGGTTTGGTTTTATGATTTTGGATATTTTATTAAATTAATGTAAGTAAGTAATGAAGTTCTCTTCCTGGCAAAGGCTTTTGTATTCAATGTTCAGGGCGTGTGCATTATACAAATTATTACCTACTTTTCCTGACTCGGCTCGAGTTTCATCCTCTGTGCCATCTTGATTGAGACTGTGTAAACCTGACAGGACTTTGACAGTAATGAAATTCTAATAGTTATGTTTTGATTTGGTGATATTAAGAAAAAAAACGTGTTCTTGGCACCCACAGAGAAATAAACCGCATGATGAATGTTGAACTGTCCGGTACTGCAAGTGAAATTGTAATTTGAAACTTAGGAGAAAACAGGACATTTTTATTTCACCGTATCTCTCTTGGCTCTTGGCTTGCTACTGAATTATGATTTGTTCGGTTGTCAATATTTTCTAATCAGGATTATAATGAGAATCTCTGTTCCTTGTAATGTAATATCCAAGATCTCGGTGGATGATCAAGTTGATGGGGTTTTCTATCTGTTTTCCAAATTGCCGTTTCAGGTTACGCGTCGAGTGGATCGATTATTCTTCACTCGGATATGAGATGCGAACGTAGTTTTTGTTTTCGAAAGTAAAGGTAACGGGTCCGGCTCTGTATGGATTTAACAATAGTGACAGGTAGTGATGACAGGTCACGGAAAACCACATTAATAATTTGGATGAGTGCTAGGGTCTTCTGAGGCGGGATTGTGCAGAGATGCTCGTTGCGGAATAGGGTTGAATACATCAATTTCTAGCTTTATTTTTTTGAATGCGGCAAATTAACTGTGAGGAGCTCTGTACTTTTTTTGATGGGGAAGCTCAAAATGAAAACGAACATTGGAGTTGGACATTGAGCACTAATTTACTTGCAACCTTCGTTCAATTCAAATTGGAATCTATGCACCGGTTATGGTGCTTCAGAAGATTAGATTATACATAGATTGTAGAATTTCGTGAAGGCCGTGTATCTCGACCTGCCAACAAAACAATGACAAATTCAAATGCGATGTGCGTTTATTCCTCCAGAGGCTAGATTAAGGCTCAAAATAAATGTCGTTTGAGTATAAGATTCAGCGGGTGGCATGGCATGTAGTTCTAATTAAATAATTACATTGAAGCCCTGGATTTAATTGTTTAAAAAAGATTCAAATATTGAATAGCCTGTGAAAATGTTAATACGAGGGCTGTTTGATAAGTCTTGGATGCATTTTATTGCAATACCAACAAAAGAACTTTCAGCCTTGAATTTGTGTCACTTGCTCGATGCTTATCGGACGTCCCTCGTTCCACAAAGAAAACCTTCGAAAAATCGTGGAATGTGCGATATTTTGGACAATTCATGGCAAGTGCTTATATCCAACACGATTTACGTTTATATTTGAGTTGAGAAATTTTGTGATAAAGAATTGTCATGGAACTGTATGCATTGATTAAACCGCTGAACTAATTTCAGATAGCAGAGGTCATTTCAACGTTAAGCTTTTCTGATAAGCAAATTAAATTAATAGCATCGGAGGAAATTTGAGATCGATTCTTGCTCAACTCACTCATGGTACTGACACATGTCCGATGCAAGCACTGACACACGCTTTCTATGATATGCTATGAATTGATTGGGTTATTTACCATTGGTTTCAGCAGGCCTTTTGTTTTCACCTGTGATAAACTGAATGCAACATTTTGAGAAAGGAAAAGTGCCTGACAATGAATCTTGGGTTGTTTGTTATCATGTAAGCTTGAAGCACGAAATTGCAGTTAATGTTTTCGACTTGATGGTTGATTAGTGTTTTGACTGCCAATATCAATAGGTTTGAGCTTAACGACTCGAATCATGCAATATGGTATAGTACAGCATGAAAACGCGAGTTGAATGAATTTTGTTTGTGTATTAATCAATTTGCACTGCTGGTAACTTGTAGCCTTGTCTGAGTCTCTGACTCATTGTACTTAATCGACATGGCATTCACTCTCAATAATTGTGTGTAGTGGTAATCAAGTGCTTTCTACTTTGTGGGCTTAGTTGGACTTTTCAAAGGATTTCAGCATGCTAGACGAGAGGGTTGAAATAGGATCTAGGATTGTGTATACAGAACTGCATTGCATGGTGGTTTGGATTGGTTTTGTTAAAAATATGTTTTGAAAAACAAAAAAAAAATACCAGAGCCAAAAGTCCCCATGCTGTGGTTTCTATTAAAATGGGACACCCGGGTTAGGGCTGCCCATGTGGTCTCCCCACGGGATGAAATGAGACACTCCGTAGTCATCTGCATCATTCCGATTTGGAAAATGATCTGAGGTTTTCTACCCCTTATCCACTTTGTTCTTCAGTGTTTGCCATTGTTGTCAAACCTGGTATGCCACGTACGTTGGTCTGGTTCATGGAGTGCGCTGGATTGGTTATGGGACTTGCCAGAATTTTATTGGTCATTTAATTCACTCTATTGTGTGTAGTATTAAATGGATTTGGTCTATTGTCAGCTCTGCCTCTCCCTTGTAATATTTATCTCTTCTTCTCCGCCCTTAACTCTTTCGGATATGAAATATGGAATTTTAAGGGACTCGGGACAATTTGAGTTCTCTGCCTGGGAACTCAAACTGGCTTTCCCGCAAGGCATTCCACAAGTTCTTCATTATAGTTTTCAGGTTACAAATAATAATGGAGCTAGGGTCTACCTCCTTGTCAAATCTGGATTCAGGTAGTCTGTTTTTTTTAAAGTGGGAGGACATTTCATGATTTATTTTTGCATGAATGCCATTCCACGTTTCGGTGTTTAGAATTTCAGCGTGTTTGAATGTGAATGTGTCACAACGTCACGTGATAGAGCTATAGGCAACGGGGTTTTTGACTGGACCGATTTTTATAGAAGCACAGTTACGTCGTTACGTGTGTCAATATTATTTTAATTGTTTTAGGACGAGTAGAATTTGAGATGGTTTTATATTTTCAATTATACTAATTTTAGAATCCTGTATCACCTCAAGTATCACCTATCGATTACTTATTTAAAAAAAATTAAAATCGAAATACCGCGATACTTTAATTAAATTCAATATTTCTAAATGTTTTTGAACAAATTATTTGATGGGGACGGCACGCGTGGTTAATGTATTCAAGGTTATGTTTATGTGCGTACAGATTAGTTCAGAAATGAATATATTCCGCTCATCGCTAATTTCTTTCTTTATCCATACCTTGATTTCTGACGTGTTAACTTGCATGAATTTCAAGATGCAAAGTATTTTCCATTCTCCCATCCGAAAACTACCTCAAGAAGTAATGTTTGAATGTTAAGCTTTTGTATGCAATCCTTCGTAATTCTCTTTGACGTTAAAAATAGACCAGTTTTGACACTTTTGAAAGACTTGGAAAATACTGTCCGTATTTTAAAATTCAAGCATTTGAGCTCAGCCGCCTAAATTTTAACCACTTTGAAATTGAATTATGCTGACGTGTTTCCGAATTGTCGATCGGGCGACTCTCTGGTGTTTCTATATTTATAGCCCCAAGTTGCGACATTGCACATCGAAGAAAGATTCCACTGTTATAATATACTGAAGTTCTCAAAAGACTAATATTATTGCTCCACGGAAGATTAATGGTTGATGGGGTATGTAGTAATTGTTTGAAGTTTAAAGGGATAATTACAGTGCTATGCTTGCCTACTTAAGCATATTTTATTTTTACATTTTCCATCGGGTGCTTTGAACGTGGTTTTAATATGGGCAGGTAGATTTGGTAAGAGGCAGAGGAAAGCGTGTAATAATGAGAGTTTCTTACGATAAGACTTATGACTATGACGTAATTTCATGGAACAAAAGCACCACTGAATTTCATCCCATCATCTTCCCTCCTCTGCCATGGCTGCTGGCTTTTCCTGAGCTCTCAGGTGTGGATGTTCTTAATGGAATGGGTTATCTGCCAATTCCTGCACTTGGCTCAAGGCTAGGAGGACGTGGACATTGGACACGAACAATGATGGTCTCATTTGGGACTTTTTTGATAGCCATTTCTTTTACATTTTCTGGCACGTAGTAGGCTCTTTTCGTAATGTTACTCAAATTAGTATGTTGCTAAACCCGAGTTTAAAAATGTTACAACATGAAATGGGACAGAATGTACGATGGACGGTGGACTGTCACGTGCGCAGCCTAGATTTCATAATGTAATTTCTTTTTTTAGTTTTAGCCGAATCTTGACGATCAAACAATAGCTCTGTAGCATGTACCATATTTATCTTGGCCTCAGCTCAGGCTTCGTTGAAGTTTGTCCTGAGCTTGAGTTTGAGTTGATGTTCAAAGTGGCAAAAATGTGATGTAATGTTAATTTTACATCTTTTAAGCAGAAAAGGCCATTGTCAAGTCGTGACTTTTGAGGCTGAACTCTATTGTATTCTATAATATTTCAAATTCTTTTGATCATTATGGATTTCTTTATTATATTCTGTGGTTTGGTAGTTGAATTGAATAATGGGAATCTTATTGAACACGTAAAACTATTATTCATGCTGAAAAGATGGTTAATTTTAAAATTTACAAGTATCTTTGCATAATACGAAGTAAGAGTACAATACAGTAAGTACACAAAAATTGGAGGCAAGGTGAGAAGCTGAAGTATCCTATCAATGTACGTATTTCGGCTGCTAAATCCAAACCGCATTCAGGCCATTCACATTTCAAGTCATATTTTTCTTTAGAAAATTGCGGTAGCAAAAAAAAACAGCGTAAACTCAATAATGCATCTTCTTTGGACCAGTCAGAATTGCATGTATAACATGGGGATTCATAAGGCATAAAAGATGCGAAATTGTGTACATGCCAAAGAAAGCTATTATTGTGATCACTTGAGCGAAACCTTCGTTACATTGTATTATTTGCAACTTGGTTCGGTCGGTTGGATTGAAGCTCTTAATTCAGTAAGATAATTAGACATTGAGTCATCCAAATTGGTGTATTTCATTCTGCTGATCTACATTTTGATGTTCTGTGAAATCTTAGGTTTTTGTTGACTTTCTTTTTTTTATTAAGATTAAAGATGAAATCCTGGGCTTAAATTTAAAATTTACACTCTTCTTTGCCGTTTGCTTTTTATTTTTATTTTTAGCTTAAACAATTGTTTCTGTAAATGTATAAGTTTGGCTTCTATTTCTTACGAGCGCTAATTATTTTAAAATCTGAATTTCGAATTAAGAAATGTGGGGACTATTTTGCATTTTGGCAGCAAAATTGTTTTTTTGTATTTTGTAACACCCGTCTGTTTCTTGTATAGCGTGCACTAGAACATGTTTTTAAATTCAGAAGAAGAATTAACCAGGTGGAACGGAGGGCGCGTTGGTAGAGCCTGAGATTTTGTAGAGGTGGGAATTGAGTGGTTATAAAAACTAGCTGAGGGAATATTAAGCGTGATTCCGCATTGAGCTTCTAATTGTAAGGAAATCAAAGAAAGGGGTTTGACTCCAACATTTTTTTTCTCATCTAAATAGGATTCATGAATCATATGTGTAAAGGCTTAGAAAGAAGTAGGTACTGAGGTGTTAGGACTGGGTCTGGCTAAAACGGCGAATAGCACCCGATGAAAATGTTCTCAGAACTATGTGAGAAATATGAATTTTGAAAAAAAAATTATAGATTTACTAATATTGCCAGTTGAAATTTCTTAATTTATTATATAATAATAATTTCATTTAAAAAGTTTTCTTCTGGACATTGCATGAAACTAAAATAATGAAACTGGATATAATTCCCTTTCGTCGACAAAAACTCGTAACTACGAAATAATTTTTCGCGAAGACGTCTTCGTAGAACCGTTTTGCTGTAACCCTACTCCTTAACCCTCGTGTTGATGCTGCTCAACAAGATTCAGAATTATTGCTGCTGCCTGTATGATTCTTTAATATTATATGATTATAAATGATGATCTGAGTGATAGGATGTTACCTCACGTTGTTGTAGCTCCAACTTTTTTTTCATCTCACAAGTTGGTTAACCTATTCATGTGGTTTGGTTATGTTTTATATATTTAATCTCTCATGAGGATGTGGATGTGTGTACCGAAGTTTCGTAATAATCTGGTCAATAGTGTACCTACACATTGTACGTACTTGGAGACCAGCAGCTGGTCATGCCTCGTTGACTTAAGGGATTCAGTGAAATTACATACATAAAGTGACAGGATGAGCATAAAAGTTCCCACCCCATTCCTAATCAAACTTAAGCTTGAGGTACTTCGGTCACATAAATGTACCATTTTAGTATCAAACTGGAAACTGGAACCCGAATTGGATTAACTTGTCATTGTCGAGTGTGATGGTATGGGTTATACAGGGTGGGTGTGAGAATTTTCAACTATTGAAAATCTTTAATACTGCAGCGTAA
>JAQFYU010002025.1:0-12939 GCA_034694905.1 Ceratophysella granulata
GCTATCTTTGTGTTGTGTACAGTATATTTAGCGTCTTCATGGCATCGTTATGGGCTATTTTATTTATGTTGTGCCAATAGACCAGTCAGAACCATGGAAGTTAACTAAGATTCATACCTCTATGGTCAGAACAGAAAACAGTAGAATAGGTGACGACTACTGACGACAGGGTTGTTGTTGTACTGAATAATTGTTCTATTTCTTGCGGAGATATTGTGTAGTGTAAAACGAACGAGTTGAGATTAATATGACCGCGAATTTCAAGGGTACTTAAAAAAATGTGAGTGAAATTTCACTTTCACCAAGAACAAAGAAGGTTGAAGATACGAACAACGAACTCAGGATTCCTGAAATGAAATAATAATACTTAACTAAGTACTTAATCATCTCAAGATTTCATATCCCGGAGCCTTTCGGCTTGACCCAGATCTTGAATTTTGTTACTCCGAGACGAGGACTATACCATGAATTCCAATTCAGTCACAGAAGAAGAGAGGGGCACATTATACAGGTAATGTATTTGGCACATTGACATTATATGACATATGATTGAATGGATTGGACCGAGACCCGAGACCGAACGCCGAAGGGACCGGGACCGCACGAAAAATTTCACAAGTCTTTTTCGGAGAGTCTGGTAAGGAACCTTAGGAAGGACCATACATGGAAAATCTGCCATTGACAAAAAACCTCCTAAGGAATGGCTTACCTTCTCCTCATGTGTCATGGTAAAATAAAATAGTTCGCCGATTTTGCGAAAATGTATAGAATTATTACAGTAAGTAATAGGAATCTTTGCAATGATGCTTGTTCCTTGTAAAGTTAATTCGATTCTGATGAAATAAAGTGCGCCTTTTGTTTTTACCATCGTATTTAATTTGCGACCAGAATATATCTTCATACTATGACCCTTTCGAGCCACGGACAGTCATGTTTCTAGTAGATAAATTGGCGTAGGCCAATTACTCCTAAACCCAAACATTTGGGAAAACTGAAATCCAGCTTTGCGCAATGCGCAAGAAAATTTTGGTCGCTGAAGGCGACTATCCGACCCAGCGAGGATACACTATTTAGTTCAAAAAAATTAATATCGCCTATTGCGCGAAGCGCAAATTTTTTTCGTGTTCCGGAGATAAATTCCCATTACGTGACGCCTCGAAAGCATACTCTTTGAGTTCAAGATCGATAATTACGTGAAGCGCAAAAAATTGGTTTCTGAGGCGTTTCACTATACAACATACAACCCGGCAAGACTACACTATTCAAGGGAATTGCAAGCAGTGTAAAACTGCAGTCGGAGTTGGAAATTCCCGCATTTCAAACCAGCTACGTACTCTTCTCCTTCCCTTATCCTTCCCCTCTCCTTTCCTTCTGCTTCTCTTCTCCTTCCTTTCTCCTTCCCTTCTCGTTCTCCTTCCCCTCTCGTTCTCCTTCCCTTCTCTTCTCCTTCTCGTTCTCCTTCCCTTCTCCTTCGCTTCTCTTTCTCCTACCTTTCTTCTCCTTTTCTTTCCTTTCTTTCTTCTCTTTCCCTCCTTTTCTCTTCTTCTCCTTTTTTCTTTCCCCTCTCTCCTTCCTCTCTTTTCTTTTTTGTTCTCCTTCTCCCCTTTTTTCTCCCTTTTCTTCTCCTAAGCTCCTTATATGCTTATGTCAGATTTTCCATGTATGGGAAGGACCCTTGACCTTTACGAAGAAATGACAATAACAAAAGTTGAACTCATCCAGATGAACAACTTTTGTGTAAGGAACAAGCAACATTTCTGCAGCAGTGCTTGGTTCAGGTCACAGGTCGAATCGAAAGTAACCCATTATCTATGATCCAAACATCTCGACGAGTACAGCAACAACTTTTGTTAGAGTCAAATCTTAGTAACTGTCAAGGGTTATAAGGTTCTCTACCAGCTCACCTGCGATGCGAAGGACTTCAATTTTTCGTTTGCCGCCTGCGGGTCGAGCCAGTCAAATTAACATATGAATTACAATTGTTTCAGACATGAAGCCTCCGATCACCTCATACCTATACCTAATGTATTTGAGGAGAACACAGCGACTACGAGCATGTACGGTTTACTGGATCTGAGTGTGCGACAACCCGGACAGGACGATCATTCCTACTTCTTTACCGAGTGCCCAGTTCCTGATTTTGTGATGGAAGAAGCAAACCCGAATTTGGATTGCGTCGATACTGAGTGCCCAGTTCCTGATTTTGTGGTGGAAGAAACGTGCCCGAATTTGGATTGCGTCGATACTGAATGCCAAGTTCCAGAGTTTGTGGTGGAAGAAACGTACCCGACTTTGGATTCCGTTGATGAGTCTAGGAACTTTACTGAAGAGCGTCATCCTCTGTGCACATTCACATTTGGTGAGACCTAAATGGATACACTGATCTCCACCCCATTATTGGAATTACTATTTTCTTAATAGATCAAGGGAAAGTTAAATGCAATTCAAATCCATACTAAACATTTCACTTTATTTCATACTAGGTGCTGATGATGATGAGGATGAGACATTGAGAGAAATCGTAGTGTGCCCTTCTGCCAACGATCTGATGCTCAAAGCTGAGTGTAAAATTCCCTGTCCATATCATGGTTGCAACAAGATAATAGTTCGTCACAGTTTAATTCCACGTCACTTGCAAAACCACTATGGTTCTTGGGATGCAAGTCAAGCACAACTAGGATATTTACGCCCCATTCGGCGCAATATCCTCGTCATGAAATACTACTGTCCCGTGCGAAGATGCATCTATTCCCAAAGTGTCGATCTACGACACTTCTTGTCGCTAAAGTACCTGAAGCAGGTAACATCCGTTAAATACCTTAGTAGTTTGTTATTATGATGATGGTGAGCGGTGAGCGCTCAAGTTGTATTATTGGTTGACCTAATAATATTTTCTTTGCATTTTCTCATGTCATCAGCACTTCTCTAAGGTACATGCTCCCAAAGTATACATTTGTACCAAATGCAGCACGGAGAAATTTGCTACAAAGGCGTACTTAGATGCACATGAAAGAATCTGTGGGATTAAATTCACCTGTTGCGTCTGCCCTTCTAAGGTTTATAGAAGCTTGGAGGCTCTACAAACTCATTCTAGGAGGCATCATTCTAGTCATCCTCTTGACCTGGAAAAATACCAAACAATTATCAAGTAAGTAGTCATCATAAATATGTCTCAAATGCCTTTAGGTACTACAACTTCCTTCAATACTTTTTCCTCATTATTCCAGTGCTTCTAAGCCGATCAGACCTTCTCGTCCTTCAAGCAGTACGTCGACGTCGACAGTAGCTTCAGTCCCACCGAACCAGAAGAAGCTGGCTCCACTCGTACCCAAAGTCGGTTCCGAGCCAACGAGCATCGCCCGAGTTCTCCTCTCTTTACCAAATCTCTCTCCACGCGTCTTGATTGATTGCGGATCACAAACTGGACCACCAGTCAAGCGCGGAGTTAAAAGGAAACCATCAGCTTCTCAACAATGTCAAACACAATCAATGGAAACCCGGACTACGGGAACAGAAACTCAACTTCCAGTTCTAACCAGAACTCTTGAACGTAAAAAGTCCGCAGAAACTCAAACAAAAAAACTCCGGATCTCTACACAGACCCAAACACCTGTTGTTACCAAACGGAAACGTTCCACAAGGAACATGGAGAGCTCCAGCATGGAAACTCAAACTTCGTTCAAAGCTCTGAATTCCGTTGACCATCGACAGCTGTCCGTCACTCTAAGCCCATTGCCTCCATCTCAGACGGACGTGGCCATTCCTTCGGTGTCCGTTGATGAGGTTCCGAGTGCCAAACGAACTCAGACTGATCCAAATCCCTTCTTCGGTCTCAACAGAGATTCGGATTCAATTATGAATGAGTTCGAAGTCTTCTTCACCGACTCAGAAGTAAGGGACATGATGAGTCAAACCAGTACAGAAACACAGACAGTGATTGGGGCCAGTACTAACATCTACATGGAATCAGCTCTTGGGTCTGTTGTGGATCCGACGGAAGCTTTGATATCAGGCGAGGAGCTGTATTTTCAAAGTTCTGCTGCCGTGCAGCAGGACTTCGGAGGTTCAGAAAATGACATGGATCACTATGAAACCTACCTGGAGACCATGGATAACGAGACACAGACATTTGAGACAGCTACGGCATTTGATCAATTGTTCTTTCCCTAAAGTCGTAGTAGCGTAGGTCCATGCATGGAAAATCTGACATAATATTGTAATTAGATTACGAGAAGGAATGGGAAGGAGAAGGTAAGGAAAGGAAGAAGGGAGAAGGAAAGGGAGAAAAGAAGAGCAGAGGAATAGTAAGAAAAGGAAAGGGAAATAAGGGAAAGAGAAAGGGCGAAACAGGGCATGAAGGAGGAATATCCGGAAAAATAACGAGGGGAGCCTTGAGAGGAAGCTGTGATGAAACTTAAACTCTAAATTCGATATAAAACATTCAAAATTATCAGCAAATCCTTCCAACAACCACCAAATTTTCTTGCGCTTCGTGCAAATACGCGTAAGGCCGAAAAGGTGTGCATGAGCCACAAGGAAACAATATTTCTCAGTTTACGCAAGTAAAAGGTGAGCGCTTGACTATGAGAAAATTTTTCTTCTATGCCAGATTTTCCATGTATGGCGTAGGTAACTTGTTTTCATTCACTCAATTTCTGTTGAATCTCTGTTTTCAATGAACCATGTGCCCATTGTTAGGAAGACAGGAGACTTGATTGATTGACCCTTTGGGTATACATACAATACGTACAGAATACAGTATATCCATAGACATTTCTACTTATGTGATATTTGTTACCGATGATACTACAAAATACTACACCTGTGCGTTGTGAACTGAAACCAATGAACATGTACCTCTAACTTTGAATTCTTTAATTAAACTAAACTTCAGAAAGAAGCGCCACACCAGTCGCTGACTCAGTTTTCAATTGCAATTTTACTTCTCAGAAGAAGTCAGGGTTGCTCACTACAGAGTAAACAAAGTAGTATTAAAGTACACTAATAGTTCCACTAATTAGATATTTCTATATTTGTAGTCATTAGTCTATGAAATCAGAGTCACAACTTATTCAGAAAAACATTCCATTAAAGGTAGTCCTTTTCCCCTTGTAAGTCTTTAGAAAATCAGTCGTGAAAAATGACTTTTGGGAAAGTTGTAGTGTAAACATGTATCCAGGTACACGTTAGTTTGTAGCATTTGCCAAGGGTGCCCCTGAAATAGAAATCTTTGGACACTTTGAGTGCAACAATATCCCGGCCACATGAGTTATACTAATAAGTTATAATTATAAAATAGTATCAAACAAACCCTCACCTCAATTAAACACAAGGAACGGAGGCGCCTCAGAAATAGTGTACAAGTGGGCTTTAAATACAACAATGAATACTACCCCGGTCATGGGATATCAAACAGAAACAAGCATACATCACATCACCACACCGCTTCCAACAATTAAATACAAAAGAACACATGTGCCTTATCAAGGCCTCAGTTCATACGTTACAAAAAGTATCAAACATACTATCACCTTAAACAATAAATAAGTAAGTAACCCAAATAAATATAGTAAAGTTATCAGTTAACTCAAGGCGAAGTCTTCTATTTCTTGTGATGAGACGAAAATATCCAGGTTAGTCAACATAAGGCGGAAGTCATTGATTTTGTGTCAAGTCCAAATTAGGCATAGGCTTAGGAAGAAGGAGTAACGGTATTCCGAAGCCTGAAAGGACGGTTGGTTCGACGAGACTTAGAAGATGCTACACTCACGGGCTTCTGTAAGAACAAATAAATAGGTACTTTTTAGTTTTCAAGTTGTAAAATATGTGCCAGTCCGCGTCGCGCAGTTTTTCCCGGATATTGTATCATATACCCATATTCCACATCTTCCAAGAAAACTATGTTAAATACTTAGAAAGGTTAAAGAACCCAAAACACGAGATTAAATCAAATTACTTTTGTGTTAGTTTGAACCCATCGTCCATTTAATATTTGTAAAATGTCCACCCAAACGAAAGATGTTAGTTGCTATGCGGAGGAATATTCATTCATTTCTCATGAGTAAAAGCAATCAAACAAAGAATCAAGTCGAGTCATTGAAGCAAGAAAATTAGAAGAACAATAGAAAAAATTAGGAATCCGAAAGGGTAAAGATTTAAGTGGAAACAAGTAGGTATTTTTATTGATTTCAGTAGAAAAAAGCAAGCTATTTTTTGAAGTCCAACTGATCTAATGTTGATTCAGTTCAAGCACGAGCTGTTTTTGTTTCAAATTCAAGCAGGAAAAATCCGGTGTTCCTGATGAAGATTTATTAATTCTTTAAGTAATTAAATGATAGTGGAGTATAATTCGAATAGTTGTAGTCGTACAGTAGAAATGACATTTGACTTTCCTTTCGTTCAATTCTAATAATATAGTAATTACTTTGAATGAGTGATTTTTAATCTTCATCGGTTTACGGCTTCGGCTGTACACACTTGAAGCAATGTGCGTTGGAATGTTCAATCGCATTATATTACCTTATGCATTCCAAGCCTCAAATTATGGACGTGTATATTTCTCCGTAAGAGAAAAGCTCCCTGGCTCTTGCTTACAGCTTCAACGGCCACAGAAAATATTTTGAAAAGAGCTGTAAGCAAAAGAGCACGGGAGTTTTTCTCTTACGGAGAAATATACACGCCCATAATTTGAGGCTTGGAATGCATTGGGTAGCACAAGTACAGTACATATCGCACATGGTTTTCAAATCTCTAACTAGAATAGATTTACCTGTAAAAGTACAACTCACAACACTGGTCACGAAACAGTCAAAGAAAGCATTTAGCTTCAGCAACACAAGCACTAAAATCTATCTGCTGAGCGATTGAGGAGAGGTTCAAGATCACCTACGAGAAGTGAGGCGATCTCAACTAGAGCAGGTTCTTCGTCTACAGGTCGAGGAGCTTCAATGATACTAATCTGGAAGAAATGTTAAATGATAAGTAATAGAAGCAGTTTAATTTACTCTGAAGAGTCCGACGCAGCAGCTTCAAGCTGAAACCTTCTACAGGAGCGTCATCTGGCTTACTTACTTCATCATCTTCAACAGTAAGAATTGGAATAGGGAGAGCGAGTGGGTCAACTTCATCATCTTCTGTTAAATCAATAACAAGAGGACCTGGTTCAACTTCCACGGATTCATATGCACGTTGACGAATAAAAGTGTAATTAGTTCGACGAGTTGCAGAAGGAGTTTCATTGGCCATCACCGGGGACGGAACAAGGGGCTGAGATTGGGCCGGTGGATCAAGGAGAAGTTCACAAGTTTGAGCTTCATCAGGAGCTTCCTAGAAAAGGAGCAGTAGAAACGATAGTAGATAACTTTCAAACCAATAATTAGGAATATTTTGCACTATTACATTGAATTATTGTGAATCTTTGTATAAATCCCGCATTGAATTGATATCAAAAGCGAATCATTCCATTTGTGACGCGTAAATATGGGTGAAACCTTTTTGTTCTCTCTGAGTTACGGCTGGCGCACATCAAAAAATGCTTATTGACTTACAGAATCTGGGGACATCGAGGTAGCACTCGAGGCAGGTGCAACTTTCTTCACCTTCTGGGACAGTCTGGCCTTTTTCTGAGGAGGTTCGGAAGGAACCGAACGACCGGTATCGTCTTTTTCTTCACTATGTGTAGGACAAATCCAAGCACCGCGAGGTGTTGTCTCAATACCAAGACAGCTCATGTGGTACGATTTTGGACAATCTGGATAATCACACATCAAAACTTCCCCTCCCGTTCCACAGATTGTACATTCATCCTCCCACTTCCAATCCGCATTCGCGTTGGCATTCCTCGACACCCGTTCACCCGGCTGTTTAGAAATTCGAATATATTTACTACTTACTTCTTGTTTTTAAGCGAACCGGAGTTTAGTTTCGATGTAATTGACTGAGAAAATGATATTCAACTTACAATTAGATTCTCCTCATTTTCTTCGTACCGACCAATATGCCCTTTGCAATTTGAACTTTTGCATCGACATTTGAACCTGATTTTTTGATCCGTCCCGTAGTTGTAATCAAATGATAGTTCTTCGCCTAGTGCGATATCCCGAGCGGCAAAAATCCCAACCACCAGCTTGCCATAAGCACTTGTATATTTCTCCGTTTTACAATTTGGATCACAAGAATGATTAATGAGCCGGGATAAGTTGCCCACGTACTCCGCGTCAATAAATGTATTTCCATCAAGTTCCAAGAAATATAGCGGCTCATCATCCACTTTCCGCTCAACCTAGTTAGAATTCAATTATAACATTTTACTGAAGTGAACTCACTCTTCTGGTATCTATTATTACATTTTATAGGACTTACCCTCCAAAATACTTCCTTTTTATCAATAACTTCTCCAACGTATTCAATGACAAAGGTTCCCTTCTTCAGTCCCACTTTGGTCCTTAAACCCCAGCCCTTTGACGTGGATGAAATAAAGTATTCCAACATGTGGTCCAGTTGATCAAGTTTTGTAGAAAACATTCGATTGCGACAACGAGTTCCGCCAGAGCACGTTGCATCTGTACATTCCGCATGAGTGGCACTAAAATAGTATGCAGAAAATAATTAGAAAATAGAGGTCGCTTTCAGATACAATAAATCAGAGAATTCCTCATTTCATTACCGATTGAAGCAAGATGATTGCAGCGTGCAGACATCACCCGTGGTATCCTCCTTCCCGCATGGACACATGTCTTCTTTATCTGTGGCGACTTTCGTCTTACATGAGGTTCGCCCTTTACTGGTTAGAATCCGAATGATGTTCTTGTCAATTTTCTTATAGACAGGCTCAGGCTAACATATGAAGTAAATCAAACGGTTTGGGTTTACGGTAAAGTGAATATTGCCATCTAAGTCCTGTAACGCATCGAATTTGAATTGATAGAATATACTAACCGGGGGTAGTAGAGAGTCGCGATGAATCTCTGACAACTTCATTAGATGGTAGGCTTCTTTTGCCGCTGATTCAACTTTAGGATTATCGTAGAAATTGAGTCTCTGGAAGAAACATAAAAACAAAAGATAAATACGGGGTTTTCAGAAGTCAGGACAGATTGAAAGAAGCAATTACCTTTAGGAAATCTTTACTGCCAATTTCAATAGGTATGGCTTGATGATAGAATCCATTTGGATAGGATAGTGGATTGGCAAAACCGCAATAGCTCACTCCAAAAGCCCCGACGGATTTCAATGAACTAGTCATAGCCGCTGAATCTTTTGGGTACATTACCAGAGATGGCCAGTACCTAACCACAAATAGCAACCAATATTATAAAAAATATTGAATTAACAAAAACAATTAATTTTATTTTTTATTTAATAACTTTCATGCACTCACGTGGATCCTGGTTGTTGGAACCAGACTACCTGTCCATAGATTGGGAACATGCCCCAGATGCAACTTTCACATTTAAAGTCGGCTTGATACTTTTCCACTGAAATTCCGAACTTGATCTGGGCGTCGGTATAGACGCAATCCTTGTGAAAGTAGAAGGGGCAGAAATTACAATTGATGGACTCCTCCTTATTCAAGATTCCTAAAGAGAAGAATGCACTTGTTAGAGATTTTCTTATCTAGAAACCTTTAGCTAATACTTATCAATGATTCCAAAACAACTCACTTTTCATGCATGTAAAACAGCCAAGCTTCTTCACTTTCTTCTGACGACCTTGAGATTCATTTAGGCTATGTCGGGGACAGATGAGAAACTGCCCTTCCATAATTGTGCTTCCACTACCGGCAGGAATGCAAGTACCTATGAAACATATTTCAATGCATGAATTGAATATTGAAAGTAATTGAGACAAGACTTTTGATCGAACCTTACCTCGATGATAGCTGGAAAAGCAGTAAATACAGCGCATCGAACGGCAGGCCGTGAGTTTGAAGTTTCTAACTTTCCCTGACGACTTATGCTCGCCTTTACAGGTGTGACAGAAATGTAGGGGACAAGTAATTGGCCCGGTAGTGCCAACGACTTCACCTTGTGGCCATGTGAAGACTAAGCAATCTCTGTGAAATCGTAAATCGCACTTAGAGCACTTGTGTGGAGCTTCTTCTCCATCAGCAGACTCCTTGTGACAAGCAGCACATCTTTGACCCAAGCAATCTTCGCACTTATAAGATGCCAAGACTGACTTCCCGTCTTTTACTTGCACTAAAATATTCAATTCAGTTAATAGAGCTCTTGATATACGCACTAGTATTAGTTAGTGGCATAAATAATTCAAAACTTACCGGCCGGTACTTGCTGAAGACAAGTCCGATGAAATTTTAAATCATGACATTTTTCGATCGACGCCGGATCCGATAGAATTTCCTGACACTTCGAACAGTACATGATGTCCTTGGAATCGAAACGAAAGTGCTTATCCATATTCTTAAACTTTTCATCTGTCCATTTTCGGAGTTCGTCGCCCTCAGTGGGTCTTCCAGCCTTTTTCTTAGAAACTGATCCATTAGTTGACGTAGAAGCTGCGTCAGAATTTTCTGCAGAGCTGCTCTTGGGCTCATTTCGTGCTAATGATGTATCCCATGCCTTGACGGCGTTTATAGTTGGACGGAATTTATAGGCACTGGAAAGCCGAGGTGTACCACGTCTTGGCAGGTTCTCATCTGAGATGTCTGGGACCTCTGGGAGCTAGTTGAAATAAAAAAATAAAACTTAGTAGATTGTTTACAATCATAAATCCTGATCCATTCGTGAAATCATACCGGAGCAATTGGTCTAAGAAGTGGCATTTGTGGTGATGACGTTTTCTCCACACTTTTGGACCGGCGACGCTTGACTGCAGGTTTGTTCTTATTGAGGTATTCGGAGCATTTAGCAATTGCCGCTTCTTGCCTCTCCAAAGGTGGAATTGCTTCAAATTGCTTTAACAGCTCACAAGATTCCTTAAACGCTTTACACTGCTGATGCGACTTCTTATGTGACTCCAATTCATTCAACTCGGTAATTAGTGTAGTCTGAGTCTCAATGTTGTCCAGGTCTACTGGAATGATTCTGGACCATTGCATCGCAGACAACCGGAAGCGGGACTCAATGAACATAACAAATGCAAACTGGGTCGGTTCGTCAAGATCTGTCTTTTCCTCATGTTCGTCTGTGAAGAACAAACCGATAAGTACATAAATAGTTAGTGTTGCACTTTGTACTCATCCTCTCATCCCATCAAGGTGTTTTAGTAGTGTTTACTCCAACTTACCTGCTTCTGCTCTGGAAACAATGGCTGGCCAATAGCAGGATCCAATAGCCTTAGCCCAAATAAAATCTCCATATTTCGGCTGCTTTCCAGGATCACTGCCACATCTCTCCAAAAGCGGATGAGAGCGAAGCTGTAACAATGTGAGCACATTTAGTCACAAAACTTAACTAGAAATATTTTATATATTATTCGGGAATCCATATATCATTTTTTCAGGCTTCTAAAAATGAAACAATATTGGTATTATTTTTGTTCATAAGTTCACCTCGTGAAGATTCGCCAACTTCTGTCCTCGCACAACGGTCCCTCTCGACGCTAACTGGCGTTTCTTCCCACGCCCCATTTCCAAGTATCAAGGCCACTTATTCCAAGTCAGAGTCAGTCTTATACTAGAAACAAAGGTGCACAAATTAAGCCAGTCAGAAGTAAATACTGAGTACTCCATAAATATTTTTAGAAGTCCAAAGTTGATTGGAACCCAGAGAAATAATATATGACAACTATCATACACAAAATAGAATGACTACATGTAACAATTTTTACAAAGTTTTTATGTATATTTCATTTCTTTTTTAGCAAGGAGAAGATTAATCAACGAAACGCATAAAAATTGTAGAATTTGGCGAAGATCTAGATAGTACTAAGAAACAGGATCAAATAAGCGCAGCGAAGAGCTCAAGTGAGAGTACAGATGAGTGGGTGCATATGACATTGGAGAAGAACCTGAAGAATCACAACAGTAACAGTAGTACTTATGAGTGTGTGTCTTGTGTTGTTAGTTGTGCTCGTGAGTTACTTGTTGCATGGACGAACAAAATTTACAGGAATCTAGGTTCTCTACATATGGATAACATACAATAACACCAACAACAGCGGCCTCCAGTTAACTTTTTGTATGTTCCATGCACAAAGTAAAAAATAAAGTAAAAGAATACTAAAAGATAGAAAGTTCAAGTCCAACTGTAACAATTAGTAAATTAGTGGAGTATTAGGGTTTGTTTAGGGTTAAGTGCATTCAATATGTGATGGTTGATCGTAACTTAAATAATTAATTACTGAATACTTGCACGCGTATTGACATAACTGATAGTTATTGTGTTATGTTTTTCTATAATAGTCGGATTTTAAACATAAATTGCATTTCACAGAAGATTCTCTAAAATGTAATTACACACAGTATCTTATTATTTTTAAAGCTGCAAATTGTTTAAAAGCATAAGTTTACCAACCATGCTTTGAACCTGAGAATACATTCAAAATTATCAAGATTTTCAAAATACTAAAGAAATTAGTACACAAATGAAGTTCAATGTAAAGTAGGCCATACCCTGTGAAACATGGTATAACACTGAAGCATTTACGAAACTTAAAACATGACTAATAATAATAATCCGCAAAGCTGCACATTCAACATTAACTTTTGCAATAACATTTGTAATATAAATCTTTAAAAATTCCGTCAAGTCAAGGATCAATTTGTATGTATATTTATTTATTATTAATTCATTAATTGGGTTTCATTTAATGTTGCATGAACTTATCGTAGCATGTAGCACATAGCATGGCTCCGTATAGTATGTCGATGGGATCGTCACGTTAGTCAAAAACACATTATTCAAACCCGTTCAAAATGATTACATGTCAAATTCACGTTATTCAAATTCACGTTATTCAAACCAGAAACATCCTTTT
>JAQFYU010002026.1:0-12936 GCA_034694905.1 Ceratophysella granulata
AAGGTGAAAAGCGATATTAAATTAATTAAAGGAACAAAGGGCATGCGAGGTTGTATTGTGGTTGAGGTTGTGGTATTGTATTTATAAGTAATACTACAGACGGAGGGCTCATTAGCCCCCGTCCGTAGGACGGGCTTTCAACTAGTTCGTAAATAATCTTGATTTCAATGGTTCTATTTTACACAATAAAATTTTACAATTACAGAGAGCAGCCAAGACCATTTCCAAGAGCAAAAACTCCACAAAGTTGTCATCATCTCTTCTACTCCTACTAGTTATGCGAATTCGGACGGAATTTACGAGTCAGCGTTTATTTATTTTTGCAATAATATTTTCCAGTTAAAGATTGACAAACTTCAAAACTAAATAACCATGTGGCATAAAGTTTATTAAAGTTTGTGATAATTTCCTTCATCGAAACCAGGTGCACCATTTTGATATTCATTTCGTTCTCCACTACTGACCGTGAATGCGGGCTCAGCAGGAATTCTCGGAGGTTGTGCTTGCTCGTTCACCTCTTTGAAGGCAGATGCTGCCAGATGATCAATGACAACCTTTTGTTTCCGAAGTCGCTGAACTAGCACACCAATTCCAACCAAACAGATGAGAACACCAATTACTGAAAGCACCGCTGCAACAACTGCACCACTAGATGACTTCTCTGCAATAATAGTGAAAGCAAACATTAACATATTTCGCCATATTTGAATGCCAGTGGCAGGATGAATTAAAAAAAAATTTACCGATAACAACCACTCGAATGATTTTCCTGACACTACCGCCAATATTCTCCGCAGTACAAACATATTCGCCTTGTGTGTCATAGTTGACCCTCGTTATGTTCATGATTTTGTTCCCAGCCCAAACTCCCTTGTACACGGTCTGGTTTTCAAAAGAACGGTAATGAGTAAAGACATCATTATTGAGTTCAATGTTCCAATCTTTGTTAACAAACCTGGTTGTTCTTCTTCCAACTATACGACGGAATTGGATCACCAGATGCGTTACATTTCAAGACCTTGTTCGTCTCGTTCACGTACCATGTCCATACTTCGGTGTCTTTACCCAGAATTACGGGAAGCGTTGGCACTGAAAGCACAGTGTTTAGGATATCAAGTTCTTGAAAATATATTTTCTTGAACATTTCCATAAACTGAATTTGCGTATAATAATTTTGTGAATAATTTTAGAACTCTGAACATGTTGAACATACGTCGAACGTCTACAGAAATTGTTTTATTTTTCCATTCCGTGGTATTCCAAACTGGTGCAATACAAGTGACAGAGCTCAGATTAGCTGTAACTGGAAGCTCAAGACTGTTGATATTTCGACGGAAAAATTGGAAGCCGTGGAGGGCTGATGACGCATTTACGATCTCTTCTGCATATTGACAATAAATTGTAATTGTAATTGATTTCGTTCATTTTCTAAAGGTTATACAAAATATATCCTTTGAATTAATCATATATTTTATACCTTCTACAAGTACAGTAGTCTTATTAGTCCATTCAACAATCCAACGTATTCCACGTGAAAAATAGAAATTGGATGCTTGGCATGAGAAGGTATAATTGTCTCCTACGTAAATGTGAACGGGTGGAACATTAACTGCAATCATTCTGGAAGCATTGGCCGAATCCCAGCTGAAATCTGTTGAAATATGACATTTGTAAATGTTCAAAATTTGTACAGGGTGAAAACCCGATGGGCTTACAAGGATCATCAATTTGCGTGTCATTTCGTCGTCTTGATCTGAATCCAAATTGAAATCCCGTTGGGAAGAAGTATTCCTTAACTATATCAATACCATCTCCCAGGCATCTTATCACTCCCGAAGTCAGAACGAATATCTTAATCGTTGCACAACTTGGATTATTCGCCATTTTCTTTCCAGCATTCTCCATCTTGGTCAAAGTTAGTATATAAAGATACATGATTTCACCCAAAACTATTCAAAATTCATTTATCATCAGAAAAACACCATTGTATAAGCCAAACTTACATCCAATAATGTATTTTTTCTCAATTTGCACGTCGTAGGATGATCACAATAGAAATGCATCATTTTAGGAGCCGGACCATTCTTAGAACAACAAATAAATTGTTTCTTCTCCTTATCAAAATTGAAAGAAGCTGGACGGTTCATCATATTTCTGAATTCCTGTGGCTTCGCCGCTGTTATTACATATTAGTAAGTATTTAGAATATGGATATTTAATATTCTGATTTTCGATATTGAGAAAAATGCTCCCAAATCTTAGTCAATATTTTGGAACCTACCTGGATCTGTTGAAGAAATGGCGGAAATGAGCACAAAATCTTTTTCCGGTTCAGAATTAGCAGTACATTTATACTTTCCAAGTGGATCCTTTTGATCCCTAAGAATGAAACCTTGAATTGGATCAAATTTAATTCCATAGTCATTTGGCGTGAGTTCCACCCATTTAGCTTCGCTATTATTTTGCTGAGGAAAGTAAGAAAGAGATAAAAGTTGGGCATTAAATATTTACTTCACATTCGTGCCTTCGAACATGAACACAGAAGTATTTATATGTATATCCTAAGCTTTACCTTGTCAGCAAACTTGAGAAGTTTAACAGGTACATCGGGACGAGCGACTCTGCATGGAATAATGATAGGATTTCCCGCCGCTTTCATGTCCACTACAACAGTTCGGCTCTGTCCCGCGTGTATTAAAAATGGAGGCGAGCTACCTGTTAATTCAAAATCAAAACTTAAAATTTGAAGCCTTTTCTAGAAACGAAGACGGTAATAACAATCTTCATGTCCAGATTGTATTTTCACATAGATATTTACAAATCAATTTTACCTTCCCAGTAGATATATTTGCTGGATGAGACGCTTGGATCGTCCACTTTCTGACAGGTGTAGTTCCCCGTTATGCTAGACGAATCTCCAATAAACCGCAACTCTGCTATGAAGGAGTAAGGATCCGTAAGTTTTCCAGACTTGCGAATCGTGCTTACTGTGGTGAGCCATCGTCCCCGATTTCCACCACGTTGAAACATTAGCTGTGTACATAGTAACATCATAAGTTTAAGCTTCCTTGTTCAAAGTTCAAATGAAATTTCATCTGGAAAGAGTCTAATTTACTTAGTAATGCTGCAATACTTCTTTTCACTGCCATTTCAATGCATTAGAAGGGTTTATCTACTTTCACAACAAATCTAGTAATACAAACAATAATTGCACGCAATAACCAAGTCGAAACTGAAGTCGAATGAGTGCTACTGCTATAACAGGTATGGAATTACGGCTGTTGTGAAGAATCATCGCGCACATATCATCGCGCGGCGAAAAATCATCGCGGCGATACATTATCGCAATGAAATATCATACCGACACAAAACCTCGCACACAAAAACATTGCATTAGTTGAATTTTAAGGTTTTTGTGAATCTCTTTGCGATTCGGACTAATTAGTGTATTATCAGGAGTAGCTAGGTGTTATTTGAACGAAGGACCAAATATTGTAGCTCATCTACTAAGCAGGACCAATAAATAATGTGTTTCTTGAAATAATTATTATATGTTCTATGTTCTAACATCGTATTTTACATTTGGTACTCGGTTGAGTTATCATTTTTGATCACGGAATATGTTTGGCTATGTTCTGTTGAGGATGGGCATTTTATATATTTGATTAATTTTTCGAAATTTGCAGAATTTTGAAAGAATCAGGACAAATCTCCAGCAGAATTTTCGTTATTATGGTCGATTTTCAACTTATTCGATGTTTTTTACTTGTTATGTTCTGTGTCGCTATAATCTTTTCCTGCGATAATGTATCGTTTAGTAAATCTTTAAATCGATTAAATGTGCGCGAAGATTCTCCGCAGCTATGAAATGTGTGCGATGATCTTTCGCAAATTCGAAATAAATTACTTCGCGATTTAGAGCTAGAATATGTAAATCTTCCGTGGAGTAGTCAGAAATGGCCTCAGCATTGATTAACATCTTTCTCTCAAACATGCATATGACAAAACATGTTTATAGTCCGCAAGCCAAAACAAAATTAACTATTTAATTTTTACTGAAAAATTACATTTTTGAATTGCTTTGAAACTTATTATTGTAGATAGTTTTCAATTTTGATTCGCGGGAAATTAAAAAGCCGCCAGAGATAGTTAAATATCATTATTTGACATTCGTTGACATTCAACATTCTGTGCTTCATCCGTTTGAGGATATTGTACCCACTCAATATTTACTTTAAACTCAATTTACAGTGTTTCCTTAAAAAAATGACCATCCAACCTGTTCATGATGAAAGGTCCATTCGACGGGGTAAGAGGCGTTGCAGGACAAGACCATTCCGCTTACAGAAGAGGAAACATCAATGACATTTGTGCCCGGGTCATTGGAAACTGTTGGAACCGGGTTGGTCGAATCCCACTTGTAGTCGTCACTAGACAGCCAGCTCGTGGTCTGAATAATCGGCGGGGTTGTCACGGAAGCAACCAGTAAGAATGACACTACAGGTGCTGCCATTTTAATTTACCTCCGTGTACGTACACACCTTTCCCAACACTCGGAAGAAGGTGAAATCAGTGCTATCGCCCAGACCCTCAAACCCGAATGAATGAAGAGCAGATCTACTGGAGATCAAATAACGCATATAAAAATAGAAGTTTGTTATTTATTTTCCGCTTTTATTACTAAAATATACATCAGATCCAGAAGAATCACACGGAAATACGTAATTTGACATGAAGAGATAGAATTTGTTACTCCTAATTGGGCATTAGGAGGATACTTCCCCCGGATTATCTCGAATAATGTAAGTAGGATGACAATAAACCAATTCCATCATAGTTCCGGCTAACAATAGGATGTCGCTTCGCGTGATCCAATTTGCTCATTCCAACGCTTTATTGTCCAACATTTCTGGCAACTTTGATCCGCATCATATTCGTGTGCTCATATGGCCATGTAGCGAAATCCAGGATCCAGGTAAGGGAAGGAAATACGTTTCCCAGAATGTCGTCCTTGAGATTCTTCATTAATTGTTATACCCTGACATGAGTTAACCACTAGAAGAACACCAAAGAATTCGTGAAAATATTTTAAGTACATATATTTCAGTTTGGAAATTATGAGAGGCCAGAGGGTCATTCCAAAAATTCTTTTTGTATTCATTTACTGATAATTGTTTTGTGGCAGAAATTAGTACCGATTATCATGTTAGAACCAGAAGAGGCGAAAACCACGTTCATTACGAAGAAGCGATCGAAGTTCCAAGTAATTTACTCAGATTGAATTTAATTCAGACTTAGTTTTCGTTAACTTCACCACTGAATGGTATATTCTAAAAATGCTGTGGAATTATTTAGGTATCTATTAATCATAATTAATTATCTTATTGTATTAAGCAAGCCTAAACTGGTAGTATTGGTCTTTACGGGCCACTGTACAATAGCGTGAGTTCTGTATCAGTAAAGATTAAAATTACCATAATTTTAATATCATTAATGTTTGCCAAATAATCTAGTCGGAAGTTTTTCTTCTTTAATCGAACTTCCAAATGGTTGTCTGCTCTATTCTTAGATCAAAGTTTGCAATAACCAAGCACGGGACGCAACGAAAGGATCTTTTCCCAATTTTTGCTGAAATATTTTAATTCATACATTGTGATGACTATTTTAACTTAATTCGTTTGCTTCTACCAAGCCTAGCATCAATCAAACGCTTTTGGAATGACCCAACATTTCATATCTACTATCCTACTACTAACGACTGGTTTTTAGCCAGCAGTATAAAGCTCAAGGCTGATATCTTATTTTAGGAATGAAATGACGGGTTTGTTAGAAACACTATAACGAAACTTAAGTTCAATATCAAAGTCAGAATTGAAGATCATTCCAATTCTGTGTTATGTTTTACGTCAGTGGACCAAGGTGGAATTTAGCTTGGGCACATCCAAAGTGCAATTATCCTCATCCGCCGCGAGACCCGGATGGTGAATCCCTCCGTTGTTGTCAGTATTGTAAGACATTGAATTGGACAGGTCTCGAATCACGTTACGATCCTTTTGAAGTTTCCAGAGCAAAAACCCAATTCCAAACAAAAGTGCACCAACTATGAACAAGCCGATGACAATGGCTGTTCCAGTTTTCCAAGATGAAGGTTCTGATGAAAATTGTAAAAGTCAGGCGTCAGTTCACACTTTCAAACTTATTCAAGAAATCCTTATTATGTCCCGATTCTGCACACATTACCTGCAACATAGATGTGAATGGTCTTGTGAACTTCCCCAGCAAAATTGACCGCTCTGCAGATATAGGTTCCGTTGGTGGAGAAAGTAACACGCTGAATTTGCAAGGAATCATATCCTGTGGTATTCGTCGTAGAATTCACTACGTTGGAATGATTAACATTCATATGTTCATGATTCCACTGAAAATTGCAACAAATCTTAGCTTAGGCCCTTATTCCTTTTTTCAGTTGAAAGGTAATAAATGACTCACATTAAAATCATTAAGCTTGGACCATTGAAAATCCGGCAGCGGTACACCGGAGGCTTCGCATCTTAACTCCTTCTTCGTATCATTCAATGTCCAAGTATAACTTTCTTCCAAGGTCCCAGTCAATTTTGGAAGGATTGACTCTGGTTAGAAATGATTTTAATATATAAAAATTCGTATTTAAACTATCAATTAATTTATTAATTGAAATATTCAACTTTAAGGTTAATAGACATACAAACAACTGCATACGCTTTGAATAGTCCGACTTACGATTGACAAAGAGTTGCAGTGGCTTGTGAACGTATTCCGTCGTGTTCCATACTGGAGCAATACACATAACAGACTGCATATCGGCATGCAAAACCAGGTTTATATAATAATTGGAGTATCGGAATTGTTCAAAGCTCTGGAATGGACTGACGCTGCCTGAAAGGAAAGGTAAAAAAATGATTCCAACAAAGTTTACCATTGGTAGCTCACTGGATTTCCTGTTGACTCACTTCGAAGCTGGATTGTATTATTTTTCCATCTTACTGCCCATTCTAAACCCTCCGAAAAGTAATACTGGGAAGCAGAACAAGTTACAGAAATAGTCTGTCCGCTGTAGATTGGGCCATTAACACCCGGTTGATTCATTCCGTGGCCATAACGACTCGATGTTGTCATATATTCAACGAGCATCATGTCGTGTGGATTTATTTCTGCCCATTGAAAATCTGCAAGATGAGATCCACAAATTTAAATTCACGCAGAACAAGAATATTAAGAGCTTGAATTGAATTGAAAACTCACAAACTGGGATCGAGTTTCTAAATTCGGCGTAGCTCTTTCGATCCACGTAATTGAATGATCGTAGTCCAAAAGTAAACTGCATGGTCTGGTCAATGCCGTCTCCAATGCAGCGTACGGATCCGCCTGAATGTACGTACAGCGTGGCCTTGCTGCATCCAGTTCCTGAACGACGACTGTCTCCATAGAGCCATTTATGAACTTTCTAATTTAAAAAAATACACTGTACAGATAGTTAACATTCGTGAAAAAGCGTTTCTCTCGTATAATGACCTAATTCAACAATAGTATGTATGAGGTTTACGGGATCAGGGTCCACGAAGTCGTTTCGAAATCCACATGTTATTGGATGATTGCAGTAGTTATGAATCAACCGTGGAGCTCGGGTGCTGTTCGAACAACAAACAACAGTTGATCGATTTGTTCGAGGGTCTTTCACGTACTTCAGTGTTGCGTTTGTTATAGGTTTACTTCCGGGATCTTGAAGCTCTGTACCTTAACATTTATGAAGGAAGAAATAAATTTTTCGTCAGCAAATCAAATAAATATTCCATATTGCGTTTGTTGCATTCGAAACTGGTAATTAATCTGAAAGAATTTGAATTCGATTCAACTCACTATTACGAATTTTAACTTCCACGGTAACAAACTCATTTCCCTCAGGAGGAACTGGATCACGGTCTCGGACGCATCGATACGTTCCAGCGGGAAAAGGTAAATCCCGTAAAATCACTCCTCTCGTATTGTCGAAGGAAATTGAACGGTTGAAGCGGAGCAGTTGAAACACCTACTCGAAATGAATTTAAAACAATTAGTGAATTCCTTCTTGTCAAAATAAATAGTAAAACTGAAACCTAACCTTGTTATCTGTTATCTTCTGGAGATAGACTCGCGTGTCCGGTTCGGAGACTGAGCAGGGCAATATGGCCATTCCATTTGCGTAGTAGACTGTAAGATTCTCTTTGGAATGGAGAAATACCGGATCCGCCGCGGCTAAAGGTAATTATTTATGAATTTAATATAGTAATGCAATATCATTTAATCGAGATATTTTGGCGTAATACGAACTTTGCCAAAAGATGAAAACGCTGGCTCCATATTCTTCTCTGGTTATGTGCTGACACGTATACTTGCCGGTAAGCCGATTGTAGTCACCATTCAGGTCCAGCACTGCTGAATACTCGAAGGTTGACAGGTCATAAAGATCTATAGCTACTCGTCTTGTTCGAACATTGAGCATCCAGCTTCGATGGCCAAGTAACTTTAGAGACGAGACAATTGAATGTACATCACATTTGCGTAAATGACATATTGTAATAAAAATTGTCTCACGTGCTGATTGTGAAAATTCCAGGTGATCGGGTAAGAAGCGTTACATACAACCGTGGCTTGGGTCAAGTTTTTCGGGATGACGTAGACCGTGTCATTCAAATAAGTTAGTGTCACATTCTCACCATGGCCATAGTACCCACGATAGGGATCTCCGGAATTCGAGATAAACCGAATCTGCGGCTTCTGAAGTGGCGGGTTTCCGCTCCATACAACAGAACCAACAACCAGTAATAGGAGATAAGGTAAAAGAATGTGTAATTTGAGCATTTTAACTGATAGCGGAATTCCACATAGTCGGATTGATGCACTGAAGTCCAATATTTTAACTAATTTGGGATAGAGCTAATTCTAAATCTGCTGAATGAAATATTAAATATCCTCCAACGGGTGATCACGATACTTATGAAAATAGGAAGTGGAAATTGAGGTTAGGGTCTCATCATTTGTTGTAATTCAACAATATTCACGATTCATGATGCTCGTGTAACGGAGTACAAAGAGATCCAGTGAAATGCATGCAGACTTAATCACGCAGTCATGATTTATATATTTTCTGAGCAAATTGCATGCACTGGAGAGAAAGGTGGGGTATGTGGGCTACGGTCTACGGTACAATTGAGAATTCCGTATCCAAATGACATAGATGAATATTGATGGCAGCTAAATATTTCTAACAATATTTATTTCAACTTGGTCATGCGTCATGTGTCATGTCCCTAAATCAAATATAGACTAAATATGCATGGAGGTTCTTCAGGTACTTTGTTATATGCTAACTGCGACCTACGACCAGGCATCTAAAGTATAGTGCACAATTAATCAGCTAAACTTTCATATTCGTAAATTTAGCACACTCCTTGAAATTAATTCATTTCGTGGAGCGCCAAATCTTGCTCGTCTGCGAAGGCTTTACATGATTTGTGGCAGAGAGTTGGAGATGAGGACTCTGGGTAAATGAAAGCCGCATAAACAAAAATAAAATCGAAAGAAACAAAGAAAGCGGTGTTCGGAGGCCAGGCCTCTCGTGCCACGCTTTTTCTGTATTTCGTTTCGTTTTTTTTTCGATTTTCGACAGGAATTTAGGTATCAAACATTTAAACGAGTCAAGGTTGTTGGGACAAAAATTTTATTGTCAACTATCTAAACCATTTCGATTCGCAATTCTGTATATTTCATTCTTACATACAATAATTAAATAATACACAATCTTTTCTTCCATGAATAGAATATTGAATCCTTCAACTAAAACTACAAAATTCATTTGCCCCCGAAACTCATGAATACAAATTATGAGCTGGCGAAGTACAGACAGAATAATCAATCAAACCGCTTGGACAGAATAGATGGGAATCATATACATTTTACATTATTTTTGCACGTGTATTCTTTCCATTATATTTATCTGGTTTCTACTTGATTTGACGCACAATCTTCGGGTGTGATACACTAAATTGATGAAGAGATGCACGTTTAATTGTACTCAACGGATGAATAGTTGCATATTTTAGTTTCAGCTTTAAACAGATGACGGCGAGCTTACTCGCATAGCGCCGTGAAATCAAAATTGCTCAAATGAAACGTCTGAAGCGCACGCAATAATAATCTTTAAAGGGATAATTATTTAAAGATTAGCTAATTGCGGCAATAAAAATTGGGTATTCATTCAAAAAAAAGTGAGAAGATTCCTTCCTTCAATATTTCAGTACAAGTAAGCACAGGTATGCTTATGTTCATGGGCACGAGTAGCATTAATTAATTGATAAAGCGATATGGCAAACATTTCGGAAACTCTGATCAATACGGATCCTGAATCAATCTGCAGCAAGCATTGTTCATTCACAATTCACCCAGCACTCCAGACCAGACCACCAGCCGCCTCATTGTCAGTCAATTTCAGTAGAATCCCTGGAGAATGACAGCTAAAATCTACCCGACCTTAACAAGCATGGAACCCGAAGACCATTCTCCAAAGTGCAGAATAATTCAAGCTCACGAACCACTGATTTTTATTGGTCGTCTGTTTGGATACTTCACCGTCGCCGTATCCAAAAGCGAAACGAGCATTGAAACGGAAAAGTCTGTTTGGAACAAGATGTTTAGCTGGACCCTAACATCGCTCGGTATCTGTCATGGAATCAGTCAATTTGCTTTCCTCGTCATGTCGGTTATTCGAGGCGAAAGTCTCTTTGACGTTGTGACCCAGTTGACCATGATGAGCGGAGTCGTGGTCGCCTTTGTTCTCTGTCACTTTGTTCTATTTTGTGGAAAAGGGTTTCTGGAACTCACAGGGAAATGGAAGGCAGTTGACAGGAATCTGGGTCACTTGTTCTCATTGGACAAGGTTCAACGGTTCACATCCGCTTGTTGCGCTCTCCATGGAATCATGGGCATTATTTCCATCACTCTCGTCGGATTTCATGCCGCTCTTCATCCAAAATTTCCAACGTATCCTTTGTACTACTGGGAAATCTTGAAAGGGGATGACGAGGAAGAGCTGCCGCAGTGGCTCATTTGGCTTCAGATTGGATTTGAGACGACGCTCTATCTTTGGGCTTGGGTGGGATGTGCGCTACTGGAAGTCTCTTCTTGCATCATGTCACGAGTCATCATGGATTGCTTGGAAGGAATTCAGAAAGAGCTGGACATTGCTTATGGCAATGAAGCATATGAACCAATGCTCCTAAGAGTAAGCAAATTCGACAATTTGAACGTCTAAGTAAACTTCAAACTAAATTCACAGCATCCATGTTTGATAAGAAAGTTACCAATAATTATCGTTAAGAATGTACATTTGGATGATATGAGGTGGTATCCACAATCTACATGATACATTGGAGGAATTCAACTTTTTCAGCGATTTACTACGTATATCAGTTGATAATTTTTTACCATCGTTTATTCAGGCTTTTACAAGAGAAAAATCTTGATGCACGCTTAAATAAGCTTTTAAACATGACCATTTTGTTAAACCCTGCGGTAGGAGGACTAGTTTCTAAAATACTCGCCACTGCGGCATTACCACGCCGAACTGCTATGCTAATTCTTTGATTAGAAAATTATTGATATGGTTTTAATTTATATAAAGCGTACACCAAAGCCTATGCAAATATTGTTTATAGAATGTAGGACATTCTAGAGCCAAATTTTTACGCAAAACAACGATTTACAACGGCATTCTTTACCAAAATTTATTAATTACTAATTAACACACAGAACTTTTGGGTCGGGATTTGGAATAGAGTCAGATTTTGAGAAACCCTTTCCGAACCTGACCTAATCCAAAAATATTGCGTTCAAAAACGAACATCCCGAACACCACCTGAAATCTTTGAGTCGGGTTGTATCTTGTATCCTGTTCCTGTAATTTTTCTTTTTTTATAAGTCTATCTGATTTAAACGCTTGCTGATTTACTAATTCCCGGGTCTTGGGTCGGGTCGGGTAGATATGAAACCCGAAGCTGACCCGATTTCGGGTCGAGTATTTGTTTGCAATTTTAACCGATCCGATCCATAAATTATCAGCTAATAATGTTCAATCAAATGAATGAAAGCGGCATTTCCAGATTTAAAAAATGACGAAGAATTAAGATGAAAAATGAAGCTAGGCATGAGAAACCGTTCTTTAGGTTCAAACTGTCACAAAGCACGAACATAATGTAATAAAAATTTATTTTAATGTTCAAAGCGTGATGGAATATTGAATTTTTGACAGTTGATATCTTTGTTTTTTTTTGCAGCAAAATGGAGTCCATCCTGGTATCAATGAAGTGAACGAGAACAAGGTTGGCCATCATCAATTGAATGGATTTGGAAACATGAACCCGAATCAACCGGGAATGGGAAGTCCATATCATCTGTCCCTTGGCCTTGTTGGGCATGAGGAAACTGGACAAGGCACTGCTCTTCTCAAAGCAATTTTCCATTATCAACTTCTGGCGAACTTTCTCCGAGAGTTCAATTCTTACCTGGGACCACTGCTCCTGGTCGATTTTGCCCAGCTAATGGGCATGATATGCGTCCTCATCTTCATCCCAATCACCTTTCACGGGTACTTCAGAAACAATGATTATAGTCAATTTGCATATTAGTTTATCCGGTTTTCCTGATTCAAACGGAACAAATGTGGCGTCGTTTGTTCGTTTTATGGATGTACTCGTATCACTGGATGCTTGAATAGCTTCTCTGTGTATAATATTAGAGTCAGTAATCGGGGAATGCTACATTTTTATGCAAAAAAATCTATTTTCTGGATTCCAGGTGAATTTGGCAACATCCTGAATGGCGAAATAGGAGGTGAATTTGGCGAACGCAATTGGCGAATGGGTT
>JAQFYU010002027.1:0-12934 GCA_034694905.1 Ceratophysella granulata
AAAAAATTCAAACGGAGGAGGTTAAGGTTCGCTTTTGGCAGCGAAAGATGAACGAACGAACATCTTCGTACTTTTAGCACTGGGGATTTTTGAATTAGGTTTTCAGTTTAATGAAATTCAAGATTCATCTTCTGTAAACCTACGTGGGATCCCAATGCCACCAAGGGGCAGCAGTAATAAAAAAAGCTCATTTAATAATAAAATGATCCACTACTTACTGCACAAGTGGATTTAACTTAATTAATGCATAAAACTAACAAACTGAACAGGTATTTATTGACTTTAGGTGAAGAGTGGCAAAAACGTGTTTTCTTTTCATCTTTCTTTGTACCCGACAAGTAAACTGGTACGTTGAGCAATGTACCTTCTGCCCTTAGTAACCTACAACTTACCTGTGGAAAATTTTGCATGATCCAGGTGGATGGGTTTATGTTGTTTTAACCAGTGAATTATATAAGCTTGCATTCTGCATGCTTTTGGCGTGATTCCAAATGTCCAGATTTGCTAACAAGGGGCGTCTAAATGGAATGCACTTTTGGGCGAAATCAATAGACTTTTTAAAATCGATGATTTTGTAATTACGATTTTTGGCAGAGATTTTAATTTTACATTAATCTTTTTTCTTGAAGAAATTCTTTCACTTTTGAGTAGGCATTAGTATTTGTAAATAGAAGCATTTATTCTCAGTCAAAGCCTCAATTTAATAAAAAATGGACGCTATTTAATTTTTAAAAATTGCGGGATAGATATTTATTAGGCTTTATCTCAGGATTTAGATCGAATTTATGCTTTGAATTTTATAATATTAAAAAACAAGATTTATGACTTATTTAGCCTAATTTTAGTTCAATATTTTAAAAATCAATTCTTACAATCGTGATAGTGAATTATATCGGCTTAATTTTTATTTCTATTGAATTTAAGTCTATTGGCTTAAATATAAAATAAAATGCAACTGGCGGCTGGAAAATCATGCGTAAGTACAGTGTTTCATTTCTATTACAGCTTATGTTTATTGTGCTTGTACATGCGCGATACATTTTTACTCTAAAAACGCGACTTGTGCTGCCATCAAACGCATCAAATACAACATATGCATAAACTCAATAATGGTGGTTGACCTGAAATCGGCGTCTGGCGGGAAGCTCCAAATTTTGACTCATATCCGTGTCGTGCATAGTAAATCGGCGTCAATCATTAGTAAACCTGATATATCATATTAAATTTACACTTCATGCTACCAGTTAACGCTGTATTGGTCAATTATGCAAATGAAGAAGTGGAAATGAGAGCTTTAAAGAGATTAGATTACACTTTGGATCTTTGAATCTTGCGTTTTTGATTCTAGTTGATGATGTTGGATGTCTCATACCACGAAGACTTCAACCTCAGCATAGCATTGTTCCCATGTAATCCTTACCTGTCAACAATCACGGCGAAAGAGTATCACTCCAAATACTTTACATCTTCGATGATGTGTGGTGGACAGGCGGTAAACTACATCCTTTAATTACAGGGTATTGGATGACAGACCCTGATCAGGGCAATTCACCAACATTTGTTCTCTTGAACACAATGAAAATAGAGGAAAAAAAAGGTGTTAGTATCACGCAATTTTTAAGTAATTTCCCGAGGAGCAGATTTGACCTTTTTCCATGTTGGTAGGTACACGTAAGGGAAAATAGAGCTTCCTCATGCTTTGATTTAGACGGACGGCTGACATGGAGTTTAATTAACATTTCACCCTCCTCCGCCTCATCATATCTGACCCTTTAATTTTGGACCTGATTTAATTTTTTAAGTAGAAATCAATGTAGGCTTAATTAACAGGAGATAGTACAGCGTAGAAAATTCCACGGAATTCATGCTGTGATTGATTAGAATTTTGATTGTCGGAAGGCATAAGGCGAATTCATACAATATTGTTTTGGATTCATTTCGTCAGAACCTTGAAGTTGACCTTCACATTTGGACTTAGTTCAATAAGCATGTAGAAATCAAAGTAATTATATAGTGATACCATTAATTCTACTGTGTTCCCTGAACAAAAAATTCCATCCTTCAATTTTAACGACGCAGAATAAATTACTAATCAGGTGTGAAATCGCATTGAGTGGTAAACAACAACAAAAAATAATGTGCCTCGTAAAAAATAATAGACCAAATTAATATTTTGTATTGAGAGAATAGTAAAAACCACAATGGTGTAATTATTGACAATTTTTAAATACTCCCGCGATATGTCGCAGCGTGCCCCAGGCTCCACCCTGTACTTTCCATTTTATAATTAAACGTCGGCGGCGGCATTTACAAAAAGCTGATTACGTTTCTTATTTCGTATGAAACTCAAAGAATAAATTGACATATAAATTTTTGAATCCTTATTTTCTTGTAGCCTTCATAAAGCATTGACGCACTCATTATACGAACCTATTTTATTTTCCATCTAGGAAATACGGAAAGTTGAAACATTTTTTGACTTTGATGCGACACACCAGGGGGTAGCTATTTTCCTGTCTGATTATTATAAATACATTAAGTAAAATCAAAAGGCATTTTAGAACCTTCAAAGGTTTATCCCACCTTTGCTGCCTGCTTTGGTGCATCTTGGATTGCATACACCTACAAAGTCTCAGGGTCGTTTTTTGGTTTTTCAAAAATGTATAATTTCCATTCTCAAAAAATTCATCTCTCTCCCCGTGTAAAGTGTCAATCATTGTTGGCAGCTTAATTTCAGAGAAAAATACGCCATACGGACTTGGGCTACGAAGACTCTAAGACGCGACTCGAATTGTTAAAACTTTTTTATGTACTTACTAAGATTATTCTTATGAAATGGGCTATGCCTCTTTAAAACACTTAGTCTAGCATTGAATTCAGGTGTGGTGGAGCTAAAGGGTTTAGAATGTTCAATTGGAAGTTTTACAATGTGGAGTTTAACAGCTGTAACGGGCTAGGCTATAGGGTGCCAGGGAGACTGACCAGACTGAAACTGAAGGATGCGTTTTATGAAGCGAAATAAAGATCCGGAGTTCCGATAAGAATCAAAGTCATAGTCACTGCATTCGCATTCCGAAGTCAGGAGTCTGAAGATTGCTTCACAAGAAAAGTTTAGAAAATAATAATCAAGTTCCAGATTATTTTGTGGTGCACAATAAAAAGGAAAGGTACCAATTATTTAGGCACTTTTTCACATCAATTCTCATGTATATGTTACAGTTAAATGTAGAGAATTGGCGCATATCGTAATATTCATAGTGATTTTTAAATTAAGACTTCATTGTTTCTAATTCGACTCTGATTCGCCACAAAAAATGGAATTGAATTAGTTGTTTGAATGAATGGAGGATGACCTTATTTTACTGTATTAACCTCTAGATTAAGCAACTTTTGAGCATTTTTCATGAATCTAATGCAATTTAGGACATTTTTCGCGGTTTATTAACGATTTTGATAATTTTTAGTAGTTCGAAACACAATTTTAAATTTTCTAGCGCCTTGAAGCACGATTCCGACTATTCGTCGAGCTTTTTAGCAAGATTTTGGACATTTTGCGGTTTTTGATGCCAGGGTTGGTAAATTGCAGGATATTTGAAATCAAGTTTTGAGGATTCTCTGATTTTTAAAAGGCGGTGTTTGGTATTTTGTTAGCTTTGAAGGACGAATTTTCGAATTTTTTTGCAGAGGTTTGAACATTTATTGAGCTGCTAAAAACGATTTCAAGCAATTCTATCGATTTTAATCATGATTTCGATCATTTTTAGTAAAGCTTGGTTACAAATTTTGAGTATTTTTCAATTTTTTAAACTCGACTTTCGAATTTGCCACTTCCAGAAGCAGTGTGCTCTGCGTTTCCCGCGTTTTGAAACAAGATGTCGTGCATTTACCTTGCTTTAAAAACGATTTTGGCCTTAACTCGTGAATTCTAAGCTGAGTTATGAAATTCTAATCAGATTTTGAAAGAATTCGCTTGGATCATGCGCTTCGTTTGCATTTTGAATTAGTAGTTTGCTAATTTTGCGATTTTCCCATCAATCTACATACTTGTGAACCATGAATATTTACGCGCTTATAGTGGAGTTCATGCAAGCATAAAGCTTTAGATGTTCGTCGTCAACACACAAAAAACATTTTGAGGTGAAGAAGGAAGCAATAATTATTTTGCCCAATAGACAGCAATAACAACAATATTTATGCCCAGGACGTGATTCTATCTGAGCAGCCTATTAATTAGCCTCGATTTCATCCCAGAACCTTCGTCTTTTCCATGAGTCAGTGAAGGAAATTAAAATGACTCTTTCACAAAAATGAATTTTATATCCTCAACTATGTTTTCAAACTCGGTGGGATATGTACTAAAAAACGACAAGGTGGAAATTTACCATATTCAACTGAAAAAAGAAAAAATGAACATTCCTAATTCCTGAGCATGAATTTTGACTCATCCCTGAATCGCTTATGTGTATAAACTGGCATGGGTTCATCCTGCTTGGCTGAACCTGTGGAATATTTACCTTTAGCCTGGATCTATTACATTGGTTGTATTGCATGAGTGATAATTTTTATTTTTATTATAGTGAAGGCAAGTATTAGGTATTTCTTGAAATCCCAATGACTGTGCGGCCGAGGACCAAACCAATGCGCCCATTGTCACTGAATTTATGTAGGCATTTATTCCGTCAGACACCTTTCTCACCTGTCTTCTGCGGTTAGAAGGATTCACGTGAAGTCGGCTTTGACTTTGTAACCTGTAAATACCGAAACATGTTTAAGCTTTTATCGAAGGGAGAGAAAATTCAAGCATGACTAAATGCTAAGGAAGATATGTAAAATGACAGGTCTTATAAGGGTTTTGGCTTAGCTTGTTGCTTTATATGCAATTGTGCTTATGTTATTGAAGATTGAAGCCATGTACTTGAATTTGAATTTAAAAATTGAACGCATATTGACAAATGTATATAATTCATATTTCTTTCACTTTACACCAAATTGAAGGGTGCTGAGAGAAAGACGCGTGATGAGGAACGCCGAGCGGCCAAACGGAAGCTCACAGCAACGGGCCGGAAGAAATTGGATGAAATGTATCATGGATCCTGTGAACGGTCCGAATTCTATGCCATGAGTGACTTGGACAAACCGCCAGTACTTTTCACACCTGCCGAAGATCTGGACAAAGTAAGTCAAATATGATTTTTTAGTGAATCTTTGATCCGAAGCTCTAAATCCTGGGCAAGCTCTAGCAACAGCGGTATATTCAAAATTTATATATGGAGAATTGCCTTACAGTCTAATCTGGCCTTCGGGACTTCGTTTTTGAAGACGCATATTAATTAGCACTACGTTGACATGGACGAATGGCCATAGCAACGGCGATAATTTAGTGGGAAATGTGGAAAATAATAAAGTGTTGACTATAAAATTTTTTCAACTGGTTGCTATGCATATTCGTCCATGTCAGCATAGCATATTATAATTTTTCGAACATTAGAAGTCAACCCGTTCGTGCTATTCAAATCAAACCTGGTAAATCGCTACATTAGCATAAATTAAGTAAACTAATGAAAGGTAATTAGGTAGCCCTAAATCCATTGATATATCGATGACCCATGTGTCAGTTGAATGTGTCACTCGTCACTTGTTCATTCTGATTTGCTCAATGAGCTCATTCCTAGCAGCCTTCAATTTTAGTGGCTCACATAAGCATAATTTAGCAATTAAAAAATACAATTTTTAGTCTCTAGGTTAGCCTAAAATCAAATTATTGACATCCATCAACCAAACTGATTTTGTAACGTATATAAACGCAAAACAAACTTGATTACCTTAAGAATTGACAACATCATCATAGGAATTATTTACATTTTATTTGTTTTTCCTCGAAGGCAGGACAACAGAACGCCGTTGACTCCTGATTTGATATGCGTATGCTATGTAGTTAGCTCAGAAAGCTCGGAAATAATTCTACTGCGTCTTGTCGCGCAATTTTTTATATAATTATTTCGCCAATTTTAACTAAGACATAAAACCAAGTCATGTAGTCAAAACCAGTTGGCTGTTTGTGCGATCATGTCATTTCAACTGAGCCAGAAGTCGTTTGATCAATTTTACTCTCTGCAAATCACATCACACATCAATCATGATCTTCCTTCGTGATACACTGAAAGTCCATTATCTTGTTCTGGGATGATGTTCAGATTTGAAATGCATCTAGTGCAGATTTAGAGAAAACTTGATTTTTAACAGTGGCGGATATTTATTATCCACATCATCCATCATTAATAATAATTATCATTATGCATTGAGAACCCGATCCGGCCACTCCATATGGATTTATGATGGTCAGGCTCAATATGGAGGGCAGTGTAACGGTAGTTTGTTCAGTTTTTTTTTTCGATTTGATTCGAGCTCAACATTTTTGCCCACGCTAATAATTACATGTAATTCAGTTGAGGGTAGCAGACAGACAGGAGTTGAAATAGACGTATCAAGCCTCCGAGCAAATATTTGTCCTTAATTCAAATCAGTATGCGTAATTTACTCAGATTTTACCGTTTTTCTAGTTCAAATGAAATGTGAATTTCTGGCTGGCGGGGGAATTTTTTAATTCAGTTTCCAAAAAAACCTTCTGACTCATTAACCTTATCGGACATCTCTTTGATTGAAGATGTACCTCTTTTTCCCCTTAATTCTACAAAGTTGGGTAAAAACAAGTTTCCTGTTTTTTCCGCATCTATTTTTCGTAAAGGCTCAAGGACAAGAGGCTATGTTCTGAACTGAACTCCAAGTCAAAATACATCAATTGTAATAAGATAGAGTGGAGTGTAGACGCTGGGAGAATAAACATAAATCTTGCGAGTTGGACCGTGGCACGTCATTCTTTAAGAAGAATCTCAGTTTTTTTTTTGTTTTAGATTTTAAGTTAGCAGTATTCTTGACTTTACGTGTATCCATGGGAAATTAATGATATGATTCTTTACGTATTACGCTAACGCAACGCAGATAACCTTAATTTTCTAATTCAGTAATTATAGTGGGTTATATCGAACATTTCACACCTAGTTGAGCAGCTATTTAACATAATCTCATCTCAGGAATATGGTGGAAAATAATTTGAATTCAGGCCGGTGATGTGAAAAAATGCTCGTATTGAAGAAACTGGACGAATTTTAAGGATATAATTATAGTTTGGGGCGACGTGAGAATATTGCGCCTATTTTCGAAGCTTACTCGTGGAAGCTGGAAAAAATGCGCGTGACTTCAAAACGTAGACGAATTTTTTGTAGCTTTTAATCGTGCGTTCTACTCAATTTTGAAAGTCTCATATCTTTGATATGGTTAGGATTCAAAATATGCGGTTAGGTTTTCCTCATAACCTATTTCAACCTGCGCCAACCTAACTTAACCACATGTTACTAAAGCTAACCTAGCCGAAGATATAAGATGTTGAAAATTAGGTAGATCCCATTCGACATTGGCGCCAAAACTTCGTTAAATTTTGAAAATTAGCGCTCAATTCGTCGTGCATCACCCCGTATAAAAATGCTCCAGCTCTATTTCTACATTCCACAGTGTGGGAAGCATCAGATTACAATTACACACTACACGTCCGTGGTACCAAATTTTTGCTGAGAGATCAGGGATTTCATTGAGACTTTCATTAATGACCTAATCAGTTACCTCCATCTCTATCCCATTATATCACATTACCTGTGAAGACCAAGATTGCATCACAGAAGCATCAAAGCTTGAGCCATGAGGATTTGAAGTGAAGGGGAAAATATCTTCATTTTCCTGCTTCGATATCAACATTAGTGAAAAATCCAATCCACACACGTGTCATTTTTTTTTAATTAGAAGAAACTATGAGAATTAATTGGGATTACGAAGACGTATTTGTAGGTATAGGGCAGATTTCGATTTCCCAATTTCACCGACTCTATAGTTGCATGTGTTTGAGCTCCCACCGCGAAGCAAGTTGACTTCTTCCACAAATTGCACACCAATATGGTATTAACTAATTCTTCGTTTAGTTCAAATCTCGGCACGAAGGTTCTAATGGCATGACATGTCATGTTCCGACCCAGCAGGAGTCTCATGCCCTAATCAGTATTCTAATTTCTTCTCTAATTACAGCTGACGTCACTGGAACTCCATGGATTCTACAGTAACAATAGTGAGCAGGGATCAGATCATTCTGGGTAAGTTGAAAAATCCTCAATTTCAATTTCTGGCTTTATGGTTTTCTGTTTTGCTCGTTTGTTGACTTTGACTTTGGTTTTAAAAAAAGTTTCAGTTTGAATCTCATCAATCATGCTTCAGAAAATGAAATTATGGGCCTTGCTTATTTCCATCTCAAATCTCTAATCTGACAATTTCTTCAGTTTCATTTTTGACTTCTTTGCACAACTTTTTCCTTTCAATATTTTTCAGACTTTTGGACTTTACAAAAACATGTCCTTCCTTGGCTTGACTTGACCTTACGACCTTTTTCCCTGTCTTTACTTACAATTGAAGAACCACAAAATGATCTCACCGACATTTTTATTATAGACCTTCATGTATTTAGACCTCATTAGACCTAACGTTGAACTTTGGATTTTTTCTAACCACTTTCGTCACCTTGTTTGTTCTGTTGAACGGAGAATTCACATTAGCGTGGATTGAGGACGACAAGACAGATGATTTTTATGATCATATATCTCCCAACTACGTGACGAGAAGGATTCAGAACTTTTAATGAAAAAAATCTAATTTTCTGATTTTTTTAATGTAATGGACAACCCGTTGTTAGTACAGGCAACAGGCTCAATTGAAAAATGGGATAGAAACCTCGTGCAATAGATCATGTTTAATGAGTCTGTGGATTTGGGAATGAGGGCTTTTCCATAAATTGCTAATGTTAATCATGTAACGTGAGCCATCAGGTTGAAGCGGCTCAAGAATTACGTGTTGTTTACTAATTTCCCAATTCCAATGGAAAGAGTTATGGAGAAAGTTGCGGGTAATAAATGGCATGTGTTGGCCACGTTCAGGGAATTAAGACTGATGATGACTTGGAGTTCTGAGGAAATCTAACGGTAGATTAATACACAAAAAATGTTGGAAATGCTAACGGGGGAGAAGATTATGAACAGATGACATTTGAACCTTTACTAAATGGACATGACGAATAATTGAAGACTTCTGCCTGAAATATGGCTTTTAGTTGACAGTCGTACGTGTTTTGTGTTTGTGACTTTTTGATTAGGAGAATATTTTCAATTAAATCGTTTTTTGCGCATATAATTATTAAACCTTGCGTCTTAGTAAAATATATGTGCCAGTATGCGAATTTGTTTTGTCTTTAATATAATCAGAGTTTTGCACCTTTTGCTACATAAACGATTTTTTGTGCATTTTAATTAGCCGAATTTTATGATTTTAAATTAACCAAATTTACTCGTCTTGAATCAACAAATTCCTTCGTCGTTAATGAATCAAAATTTTGGTACATCTGCTAATTTTATTTTAAAAATGAATCTTCCATTTTAGGCACATTTTGCATCTTTAATTTAATCGGATTTTTGTGGTTTTATATTTAAACGATTTTGCGCGGGTCTGATTTTTGAATTTTGAATTTAACACATTTTCTATGTTTTACATTTAATTCAATTAGTGTGTCCTTTGATAGATACTGGATTTTAGGGTTTCTATTTAACAAAGTTTTTCGTAATTTACAAAATCACAAATCAAATTTTGAGAGATTTTGATCAAAATCTGTCACAACAATCCGCAATTCGCATGTATCAAGTGCAGCACGACTTGCGGCTCGCCACAAGCGACGTCAGGTTGACAAAACGGTAAGCGAAAACCGAACTAAGGCATCCCTTGGCCCGCTAACATTCAAATATTCGTTAGAATGCCGACAATTTCTAATTCTACTAACAGAACTTTCGACTCTAGATCTTGACCTTGACAATCTAAATATTCCTAAGCTCACTTCCTAGCTTTCATGTAAAAAATTGTGCTTGAAACACAAAAGTAGTCAACCTCTCAATGAACTACTTTTTAGTGTGCCACCCAATCCGGAACTTGATGGGAACACAGTGACATTGCTAGCCGGAGGCGGTTCGGAGTCACCACCACGGAGCTGTGGATCCGGAAGTGGTGCCACAACGCCAGTGCACCAAATTCCACATCAAATCCATCATCAACACCTCATCCCCATACATCACCATCCACAACATCAACACTTGACACAACTCCAGCAACCCGCCACCATCCTCAAATTCCATCACACCTTCCCACCCGAGTCCCCACCATCTTACATTCGACACACAAGTTCCGTCTCCCCGCCTGCCCCTACCGGCTCCCCTCAACAACATCAACAACAACAACAACACAAGTCCGTCATTGCAAAGTAAGCCTCTTCTTCCTTCACTTTATGCTGTCACAGTTTCTGTATGTTAATATTCCTTCACATAATTCAATTGTTGGCAGTGCATGGTTTGGCTATTTGGCAAAATTTGGTTCATCTTGACCGAAAATTGGATCAAATTCGTCAGATTTTGCAAATATTGACCATGCACTGCTACATTTGAACCACCCTGTACAATCAAATTGCTTTCTCTTCCCAGGAAAACTTTACTTTCACTTTCTCACTTTCTACGTTCAAAGAAACTCGTTAGTAACCATGGTTACGTGTCAGTTCAGTACTGTTACGAATAGGGGCCTTGACAATAGAAATTGAAATTGTTTTAAATTAAGCTGCTCACGGCTTTGAAAGTCCTAAAATTCTGACGTTTCGCAATTTAATGAAAGGAGATTCACTTAGTATTTGGAGTTTAAAATGTAACAAGTCGGATTTTCTGGCTAACTTGTTGCGAGCAGCTCATTTGTATGCAACACAATTACACACTAACAACACATTGACTTCTTTTCGCTATGATTCTTCAATCCATATATCTGTCGATAGGCTGTAATCTGTAATATCTCAACTTCTTCCGAGCATATTTCATAATCTCTTAATTTTCATATAACAATGAGGATATCCTTATAAGTTTCATTACACAAGCAGAAATTGATATAGTCATCCGCATATGTGTAGATCAAGAGATGCACGTAGTTCTGATTTCTTGTGGTGATTAATTTGCTCAATTTTTACACGCTGATCTGACCACAAGCTCAATTTTAAGTAACAAAAGAAATTCTCATCTCTGAAACATGACAAATAAGCTTTAAGCTTAGTAATCTTGACTTGAGTGTTTACCTCGCCCTGTGCTCAATTAACCATTCACGTAGCTACCTATAATAAATCGTAACTAGGGCTAGACCCGTGAGAAAAAACAGGCAGTAAAACTTCAACCTTCAGAACTTAGCAGTAATTAGGCACGTAATATAATTGTTCCTTTTTTCCCTATTTAACTTTCCGTGTGATTAGAGTTCAGAGTTCGTAATATAAAATTATGTATAAGCTCTAACCGCATTTTAATTTTAGCACGTACAACATATCCTGAATTAAAATTTCCACGGCCGAAGTGCGAGAAATTAAAAACCTTGAAGGGCATTGAGTGCGATAACGATAAGGTTAAGGAACGAGGAGTTGTATTTTAGCGCCTTGGCGTAAATAAGCGAAAAAGTGCAATTTCTGCGGGAAGATTACAAAAAAAAATGTTTTGATACATTAACAAGTAAAAGAAGTATAATATAACACAACACTTCAGATTTTGACAGTGATGAGCTTGGGAAATAATTATGCTGGATGCATTGAAATAAAAATAATACTCTCCTAAGAGGAAATCGTAATAATTTCTTTTTTGTCGAGATGTTTCCAGCCAGGTTCAAAAAATAATGAGGGATTTAGTAGATAAGCCCGATTTAGGCCACCCAATGGGAACCGAATTCTGAGTCGGAGATTATAAAGACAGAAGAGGCCCTAAACATTTCAGATTGAGATATAAACAAGAGGGTAATTATCATACAACATGGAGACTCGACTCACTTAATTAACCTTTCAGTTCCTGTAACAAACTAAAGGGTCATTATAATAATACGCATGGGCATGGTTCAAAAACGGAAAATTATTTGACGATTTCAAATTATGCCACGTAGGATCAAATTATAGGTCAAAGTATTGACGTAATATTTATGAAGAACGTGACCAGACATTATTACCGCTTCGATGCGGTTCTCAGCTTGCCCCAACTCAGTTTGCAGCATATGACGCTCGTCAAAGCCCAGCTTATTTCAAAATGCAGGAGTTGCCCGGTAGCACACAGCGCGTCGTTTTAAAAGTTGCACAGAAATTCAAATCCTTCATCGATTTATATACTTTTTTGTTATGCATTTCGAAATTTTAATTCTATAATTCAATAATTTTTGTTCAAATCTCCCGTTGCATAGTCCAATTTCGACTTTATTTGTCCCATGACGAACATTCAATATATCTGAGTTATTTAACTGCGTCGAAAGAACGTGATTTTATTATTTCTGTTTTTTTTGTGACATTGGAATTTGGAATCGATATGGCCGGACACTTAGTAATGTAAACAAGCACTAACTATAGTGAATAGAGCAGTTGAGCCAAAGAATTGCGTAGAAGGAGGTGTCAAAAGCCTATGAGAGCGTCTATGATAGTCTTCAAGGTGACTGTTTCATAATATCGAGAGATGATTGGCGTCAAGATGCTTTGAAGGAAGACAATAGACTCTTTGGAATCATAATTCTTGCCCTTCCGTGTATGGACGGATGAATGAATTGTTGAATGCGGCGTAACATAAGAGAATACAGGGAGTGGAAGTTGGAAGTGTTTAGATAGGCCGTTTAAAAAAAGGATCCTATGAGATGAAAGACCCAAGCTCGTCTTTTTCTTTATTTCCTATTGTCATGTCATCCCGAGTGATGATTTATCGTTCTTCTTTCTTCTTCTTCATCTTTCTTCACAACATCAAGCATA
>JAQFYU010002028.1:0-12927 GCA_034694905.1 Ceratophysella granulata
CAGAAGAAGTCTTCTACCGAATGCCTGATTCTCTAATTGCCTTAATCTCTCTCAATAACACTCCACAGAAATATGCAATTAGAAGATTTCAATGAAGAAGGCTTCTCATGTGTTAACTCTTCCTTCCGCCTCGAATGAAGGAAGTGTGATGCTGAGGACAATTATAGAATTCTTGCACTTGAACTGGCAACAAAGGAAAAGTGCCACATGCCGATTATCGAGTTTTTGCCAGGATTCCGTTTCTTTTTCTCCACATTTGCCAGCATTTCTTTGCAGATGTCTTCTGTACATAGTCCTGTGTAGGTAGATAACAAGATGCAGTGTCTCGGCTTCTTTTTCTCCGCTCTCCATAATCATTGTCCTCATTCTTGTCACGTTTTCCTCTCGGGGACGGAATACAGAGTGGGTCATAAGCATCACACAGGATTCTTGGGATCCTATTATTGTCCAATTCAAGGACCTTTCAGGTCGTTACTGCTAAGGGATCGAATGTTTTAGGTTGATCTAAAGGTCACATTGCTACGTACTAAGCAAATTCCATTTCTACCGTGTTTGTCCATGATTTTTGCCCAATATTTGCCATGCTCTTTTCCTTATCCACATAATGGTCCGTTGTACACAAAAATTGTTAGCTAAACGATTTGTTATGCAGAATCATATTTTTTGGAGACGCGCAATGATACAGCGGTTTATACTGCATATGTGTATATTTTGTCATATTTTAATTTCGATGCATATTTTTAATTTTTTAACACTATGTTTTGTGCTTTTGCTGCATAGTTTGACACTTTTTTCAAGATATTATATTGCTTGTAGTAGGTTTCCATTAAAAATGACCAGTTTGCAATTTTCGACAATACATTGCTTTGGCATGTCGAAATCTGTCACCGTTTGCCCTTAATTTGTTTATCAAAATGTTTTTATATCTGGCTTTCAACCAAACATCAATTTTTCTAAAATTAAATTATTTTTACATAAAAGCAGTTTGCATACTTCAATGTATATTTTGGCATTTCAATTGAATACTTCAATGCATATATTGATCGTTTTTAGTGCATACAAGCCTTCGCTTAAAAATAATCATATTTTAAAGCAAGTATTGGTAAAACTTACTACAATCATAACCAAACTTGGTTAAACTAAACTCATGCTTAGACGAGGTTAAATGGCTAAAACAGGTTAGAATTACATCTAAAAACAGTCATAGCACTGTCTACAGTTTATATTAATGCCCAAACCATGCAAAAATCAGACTCCATGCTATACCAGAATTGTTGAAATTAATTAAGGCTTTTATGTAAATAAATATACAAGAATTCCAAAAAAAGCCAACTCCTCATTATATATAAAATAATTTTTAAAAAATGTTGTAATTTAAATGATCAAAAATGTATTTGTAAATATGGAAAGTAATAATTGCCCATTCGAACAAAGTCTAAAAACGCTAAGTCTAAGATCCAAAATCCTTCCAAAGTGCCTTTCCCGATGAAAAATGCATTAATCAAACGTCTTATGATGAGCCTTAATCCAGAATTAAGAAACACTCATCAAAATGCGTAGCCGTCGTGCGTTGCGTGCAGCGAAAAAGTCACGTGAACCGACATCATAATTCCTCACTTCTGTTAATTTTTAAAACTGCTGAATTATTAATTTTAATTCCCGAATTTTCAAAGGTTCCATTTTCCCAAGTAGGTACTTTTGCATACAATAACAATTACCTTCCCTATTTAAACGTAAAATATTGTTTGATGTGTTATTTGATTCTGGGCTGAATTTCCGAACAGGCAGGAACTGAAAACTAATATTATTATATTATTACATAAGCCGGAACGAAGTATTTTGGTTTTGGAAGAACGTGAGTGTGTGTGGTGTGTACAGGACACTGTGAAAATGCATGTCATGCACGGACGACGGAATCTTGCGTGGAGATGTAGACCCGCTCTGTTTTGGTGCGTCTTGTTATTGCAGCCAACCCAGGATTATTATGTAATATGAAAATGCGTTTTGGACTCGAGGCTCTTCTTCTTCACTGTAGAATGTAGATACTCAGAAGGGGCATTGACCTCGGCCCCAAAAACTCGGCTTCTGATGTAATACTCTGTTCCGTTCAACTTCAACTTGGGGAAATGGGAATGACATGCCTACTGCTGCATTGCATCTTTGTGCTCAAGCTTTTTTAGTGGCTACAGTTGTTGTGTGTGGAACGGGAACCACGGGGCTCATTATTCTATTCATTGGACTGGACTGGATGGATAGTGCCAGAACTTGTGTACCCACTGCACTCACGCATGATAATTACCAAAACCAAAACTCGACGTTTCAGTATTTAGACCAATTCCGAAGTGGAATCAGAGCACCAAAGATGGGGGAAATATTTTCAAAATTGAAATTTAATCAAAATATTGAAGTTCTAAAATTTAAATTTAAAATATTTTTTAGAACAACTTTTCTTCCAACTATTTACATTCCTTTATTCAGGGTGCATGCGAGGGTTAAAAGTGTTTTAAAAATAATGTGAAAATACCTATGTATTTAAGATACAAATTTCAAGTATTTAAAACACAATTTCCAAGTCAAATTCAAACTATGTTTTAAAATACGAATTACGAGTAATTCAATTTCAATTCCTTGGGTAAAGCAAAATATGTATTTGAATATGTTGTATTTATTTTGTATTGGCCCACGAATTTGTAGTTGAACTACTTGTAATTTGTAGTTTGAAAATACAAATCACAATTATTTAAAGTACCATTTCTTGGTCAAATTCAAAATACGTATATTTAAAATACAAATTACAAGTGTATTAAGTCGAAATTCCTGGTCAAATGCAAAATACTTGCATGTACTCTTAAAATACAACTAAAAATATAAATTTTCATTCAGAAGAATTTCTTGAATTGAAATTGGCAAAATTTATTGAAATTGAAAAACCTAATTTGTCAACAACGTTGAATTTGAGCTATACAAGCTGTTTTGGCATTATTTAACAATTCCGCCATTTTCATCCGTCATAAATTCCAAAACAGACTTACCTGTTTTTTCCAATTTTGACTAAAAATACGATTTTAAAAATATATTTGAAGTAAGAAAATTCAAAATGCGAATAAATTCATGGTGGGAAATGTATTTAAAATACAGTATTTCTAAAAAATATATATTCAAGATACAGTATTTTCAAAATACATGTATTTTGTCCAACTCTGCCAATCACATACAATAAAACTTCCTAATAGCCTTACCTGGCTAATTAATTTATTGTCTTTTAAAGAAGAGCACTACGCTAGACAAATCTACAGAAAACACGCAGTTCCGGTTAAATTATGGAATGTATTTTTAGAATTCTTCAGAACACGCACCATCCATCCACAGGATAGTGCCAGTGCCGAAAAACCGCTGCATATCCTTCCTCATAGTGCAGCTTCACAGAAATATTCCAATGCGGTGGTTAGAGTGTCTGATATCTGACACACTTGAATTTGAATTGTACAGTAATGCGTAAGGCCAAACCGCAGACGAAGTGTCACATAAAACAGGAAACTACTTTGATTACTTCGAAATATGAAAAAAAAAAAGTTTTTTCTAAATTGTAGTAGCGGTTTAAATATTTTAAAGCAACATATCCCCACAATTACCCATATACTTGCTCATATCCGCTGTCTCTATGTATTATACATATATAATTGTTTGCCAAACCATCTGTTTTTACAGTTACAAACACACATTGGCCCAAACGGAATGACACAAGTGCATCTCATATGCATATTTATACATTGTTTCGGTTCAATGCGATACAACACACAAAAGCATATAAGTCGTTAAAAAAGAAAGGGCTTTGTTCTTTGTTACATTGTACGTGTGTTAATGTCATGCATCTATCTCAGTGTCAATACACTCTGCAAAATTTGTGTATACTAGCTCGTAAAAAATTCAGCTTAATTCAGCAATTGCTCATCTTCATATTGGTACGAGTAAGCGCGTTGCCAATGGTAACTACAAGGTTGAGCAAAATCATCTGCTTTTGAAATTGTGATTTTTGGACGATTTTGGCTTTATAAACTTGCTTTTTGAGTGATGCATAAATTTTTCAGAAGAAATTGATTCAATTCCAGTATTTTGATTTTAATCTCGCCTTTTTGCATTCTTCTAATTATTTAAATGTTAAACTCATTTAAATTCATGGTAAAATTAGACTGAGTTTGATTTTGTTATTTTGTTTAGACAGAAAACCCGACCATATTTATGATTTTCTGATTTGAAATTTTGTGATTCATTTCTCTGTGAATTTTTGTAAAAAGTTGTGAAAATCAAAAAACGGAAATCGTATTGTTCTACAGTCGAGTATGAATGCATTATTAACATAAACCGCAATATTTTCTCTTTGATGTGTAAGCAAACGGTGCATGTAGCTTAGCAACATATATATATGCATCCATGGTTCCCTGTATTTGCGTCCCTTTAATTCAGCCCACGTAACTCGAGCCGTAATTAGGAAGGCTCTAATTTGTCACGGAGTTATTGATTAGAAGTTGCGGTTCAAGTACTGTGTCACGTTCCCTATTATTAACATTATCATCCTTTTGGTGATGAATGATGCCAGGGCAGGCCAGGCCAACAGTTTGTATTTCAGTGCAGTCACTTTTGTAGACGGTTGGCGGTTCTACGTTGATTACGTATTTTAATTCATAGGAACCACATTGAAGGGGTGTTAACACGGGAGAAGCATGACAAATGAGTGACAAGGGCACTGTAAAGGTTCCTTCCACACGGAAACTGTCGTCTGGACGTCTTTTGTTTTCATTAGTGAGTCCGTAATAATATGATTTACGCGGAAGCTCAGAACAGAACATGTTTGTTGATGACATAAGCTGACTTAAGACATTCATACTTGTGAAAACTCAATAATCTGCTGGAACTAGGATGACATTTATGGGACTCGGGCTGGAGACTATATACCGTCTGGCGCCAGTGTAATGGCATGAGCTTCATATTGTTTATGCCGTTTGCAAAAGAATGAGGCCAAATTAAGATGATCCCAGCATTTATAATGACTAATGTTCAGAATTAGCTTCAAAAGGAGACGTTATTTGACGCTTTTTTTATAAACGTGTTTTTCTGATTTCATTTCCTGGTCTTTAATTTTGACAGGATATATTAATTCCTTTGAATAACAAGAAAAGGCATTTCTATGCGGTTTTTAATTTTGCATAGAATATGCGTTATGAATTTGGCACCAATAAATTATTTTTGCTCTGATTACGAGAAAATTTCAATGGTGACACATTGCAGGCTCACAAAAATTAGGCGGAATTCTCATCTAAATATTGAAATTTTAGGTCATGTAAACCGGGACGATTTTTAGATGGAATTAAAGTTGCTACCAAATTCAGTTCATAGTTTAAGATGTTTCTGTTCAAGATTGAATTACGTTATTTTTATTTAAAAATTCATGGGGCTCAAGGATGAAGTTTTGACCCATTATTAGCGTTACTGTTGGTTAAGTTCGAGCATAACCTAATCTTAGGTATTTTTCGTAATTTTAAATTGAAAGTAAGTACCAGGTGAATTTGCTAATTGTCCCCATTTTTTTGCAAAATACTACATTCAGACTAAAGCATGAATTTCTTGAGAATTGGTAACAATTTTTATGAAAAATATAATCGATTAAATAAGTATCTGACTTTTGCCAGGTTTTAGCTGACTAAAATTGTGATACATTTTTCAAAAAATACAGCAAAAATAGAATTACACGTTTGACAGGAAGGCTGTTGCAATTTTTTGCAAATTCTTTAAGGTTTAAAACAGGAAGAATTAAGAGTTTCCGCAAATTATCGCTCAATTATTCCTTTACGTCAGCGAATTACTAGTTTTTGCCATTCACTTTCTAAATTCTTTTAAAACGTTTTTCAACAGCTTCTAATCACAACGTCCGGTTGAGGTAAGGGAAACAACCTGTGTGGTTTACACATGGTAGAACGCGTATGGTTTACACCAATGGTTTACACTGCCGGAATGTATAAATAGCTTTCTTCCCAAATATATCCGCTCGTGAGTTAAACTTAGGTTAGATAAGGTTAGGTTAGGTTTCCGAAACGCCCGCAGAGGAGTTAAAAGGTAACAACAAACAACTAATCCAACCATAATTGGTGTAAACCATTGGTGTAAACCATTGGTGTAAACCATCCAGGCGGTTTCCCTTACCTCGACCCAACGTCCTGTATAATCGGTTATATTTTCAATGACATGCAATTACCAAGTTCTCAGTTCTCGAATTTCGCTTGCCGATTTTTTATATGAAGGACAATTATCGTTCTGTTACGTAAGTATATAAAATCAAATATAAGGCGAAATATTCTCAAAATTCAATTAAATCTGCCCAAGTTTTGCAAACCGCTTTAAATATTGAGCATTGTTATGTCAACCCCAAGCTCAAATCAGCATCATTCCAGACAATTACTATCACCATATGAAGCTGTCACTGTAACTTTCTGCTCCTGCTGAGTTCCCAAGTATTTCTTGGTGAGAAATGGGCGAGGTGCTCATTTGCCCGAGCGGAGCGGTGGTAGTGGGTGTCTTCAGGCTTGCTGTAGGAACTTGAAAAATGTAAAGTGCTGTGTAGCATATAGTAGGCCAAGAGCGTACGAGTCCACGTGCCAGTGATTGGAAGACTTTGGGAAGGCACGTGTGGGAATTGGGGGATTGGGAATGGGACGACGTCGGGACGTCTCAGAGGAACCAGCCACATCCACAATCCACAGCCCAAATTCCGAGAGTTGAAGGAACTCGGGACTCGAAACTGGAAAACTAGAACTAGACCTATTTTACACATGAAGAAATACTCGAATTCGGATTCTGACTTTCTCCAGACCAGTCGCCTCAATCTCCTCCTTGTCGCTTTCATCATTTGGCATAGTGACAGCCCGACTACGTGATGTGAAGGCTTTGGAACATGACCATGAATTCACATGCACATTCATCCAAATGTTTAAGCCTTATCCGTAGAAATCTACGACATTGTTGACAGAATATGAGGATTTTATGAAATATTTTAGGTGGGCGTGAGAATTGTGATTTAAAAATAAAAAGATTTACAGCTGAGCCCAGCGGAATTAATTTCAATTAAAAAATGTTATAACCGACTTTGAGTCATTTTATTTTTACAAAATTACTGAGACATAAAAACAATGCTTCCAGCAACAGTGATAATTTAGAGAAAGTGAAATGTAAAATTTTAATAAAAAACGTATCGCTGTTGCTAGGGTAAACCGCTAAACAGACGAAATAATTTTTGTTTTTATCAAAAAATACCAATTGCCTACACCCAGGGTATTTTGACTTGTTTGGTTTGTTTGTTCGCCGCCTTTATAGGGTAGTGCAAGTAGCTCTTCTTCCTGGAACCGGAGAAAAGGACGAATTTTTATTATTTGTTGAGTTGACCTGGCAACGCTAAGAGTATTACCACAAAATGCAAGACCAAGACAGGCCAGGTATAACGGATTTAGATGAATTAGCTTATGTTGCCAACAGAAACAACGAATACATAAACAAATCGTCCTTTTCTTCGGTTCTGGGTGTCTAATGCTAAAATCGGCTACTTGCACTACCCTATAAAGGCGGCGAAGAAACAAACCAAACAAGTCGAAATACCCTGCCTACACCTATCAGGCTTCATAGTGACGGTGTCCCTCAACAAATTTGCCTGCACGGTTACCTAAGCGACCAATGAGACTGTAATTCAAAAGTATATGCGAGTACTAATTGGGCTGTTTTCGTTTGGTTGGTTTAAATCTAAAAAAATAATTAAATTAAATATAGTTGTTGAATTAAATTGGTATAAGTGCTAAGCACTGATTTGTGGGTCTGCTAGTATTATTAGAACACGGTTATCTTAAAATATTTTTTCGGGGTTATATTTTTAGCTAAGAATGGAATCAATTCAAGCGCTCACCCTGTATTTACAGAATAAAGCCGTTTGAATGTCAGAATTTTTGACATACGAACTACCTTCAATTATTGAATAATGATGTAGCTGAATAGTTAGCTGAGTAAAATCATTGAAGGTGTTCCAGTTACATTCAAAGCTTTAACATGTTCTTTTGTAGAAAGGAAAATACGTTAGCTTTGCCTTAAGTTTAATGAAAGGAATGAAATCACCCGGAACCGAAAATCGTTTCCGAGTCCCAGGAGATTGATGAATCCGTTCGAGATTAATGAATGAGAAGAAATCCAAAGCCAAAGGTTCTTGCCGAATGGTTGGAAATCTAGGTAATTACGGTTTTCCATCTTACTCCCGTGTGTTCTCCATTCATTCTGCTGTAATAGGATTAACCAAGGATGAACAATCGCTAGTATTCTGCAGAGGAACCATTGAACAACCAATAATCTTTAATTTTGTTCTATGCTCGAGCATGGTGAAAGTTCAAACTGATCAAAGAGATCAGCCATATGTCCTGGAGATGGTTCGTTGGACAACGAAAATTCCAAATATGAAATAATTTTAAATCTAACCTAATCGAGCGGTTAAGATATGTACACATCTGACAGGCGCCAAATTCAAAATCTGAGTAAACCCTTAAACAATATAAAATATTAGAAGCGACTTATCCATAAATGAATTGATTCAATACAGAAATTGAAAGTTACGATCGCGTAATTTAAATAGTAACGGATTCATTCATTTCTATTACTAAAATTAAACATCAAATTTATGATAATCCAGGTTTAAAGAGTATAATTTTTGTTTTTTGTTGTTCAAACGTTCAAACGAAAAGCAACAGTCAGCCGCATTTCACATACAGCTTCCACTTGACTTGAAACGTTCAACCCACTTTGGCAATATTTAATTAAATAGGATAGTAGATATACATCCAATATTCTTTATTATGAAACACTTCAAAGGTTGCATAACCGTCACATTAATTTCAAAACACAGCTGTTTAGTAAGGAATAAGTAAGTCCCGTGCTGGAAAGACAGAAATAGGTTCTAATTTCACACTAATTGTAAATATGGAATAGTGAACAATGAAAACCCTTCAAAGTCAGGCGTACAGATACAGAACTACACCGTACATGGAACATGGAATCCAAGCTTTGGCTTTGGGCATGTTAATTCATCAGAGGAACAAGTAAGACTTCCACTTTCCACTGAAAATGGAATTAGAAAACGCTTGAGTGAAAGCAAACGAGACGAGCTTTCTTCAATACTACATTAAGTGCTATTGTAATAGGTTTAAGCAAATATTTCCACTCGTCTTGTGCCTCACTGAACACTCCTGTGATCCATCCTGCATTTCCATCAATTAAATTATAATATGGAGATCCTCGTTGGAATTCAGTTCTCATTTTGGTTCTATATCTCTATCTGGATCACCTGATCTCAATTTCAATTTCTAAATCAAAAATAATTTTTTAACAGGTCATATGTAATAATATCCTGAGCATGCGAATGCAGACGCAGAATTTCCGATAACAGATGTAGATATTGAGCCAATGCCAGTTGAATTCACTTTATAGTCAGATTTACCTCTTAACGACTCTACATAGTTCAGAAAAACGTTAAATACTTTTAACTCTTGGAAGGTGCAATACTTCCAGCGAAGTCAAGGGCTGGAATCTTGATGAAATGCATGCGATAAAGATAAAACTAATGAGAACGTGTTCCACGTACGTTATGTACTGGAAACAGCTTTTATTTCATGATTTAGCTGTTTTTGCTATATGTGAAACACATGAGGCATCATTAAATAGATCGTTAAATCAGATCTTCGGGTGACACTAAAGTTGAAAACCTTGGTGTGGTCCAATAAATATTTTCAACATCTGCAGCCTTCACCGCCAGGGTTAATATACACCCTGATTAATGCCTACTATTTAGAGTGTTCCCAAATTTTGAATTCAAAGTAGATTATGCGATGCCATTAATTTTTGCTAATATGATTTCCTACGTTAAATCTTGACAACAAATTTCAAATAGCTAATTAGGCAAATCAATATTCATAAGTATTCCAAAATCAATGTGACCCCGAAATATCCCAAAATTCGGAAATCAAATTATGAATGCATGTCTTTGTACAGGGTAGAATGCGGCATGTGGGTGGACCCGTCGCTCTAATCTGAACAGAACTTGCCGTATTTTTACAAATAAAACTGCGTTTGCTTTCCACAACAAATAACTTGGTTAAGTTGCTGGGTTTAGTTGATATTTTCAGATTGTTTTTGATATTCGCTACTGCCCAACACTAAGCGATCACAAAGCATTGATAAAAACAAAAAGATAACATCTGAGTATAATTTTACATTTATATTTCGGTGAAAGTTCGTAATATATACAAAAAATTGATATATTCTGATTTCGACAGAGCATCATGTGTACAAATTCGAATTCATTGTAAAATATAGCCTCATCCAATTATATGAAATCTGTGTTTTGATAAACGGAATCCAAAGGCAATCCCTCATTATTTATAGAATGAAACTGAACTCGATGCTCGATTGTACCTAAAAAAATGAAAAATATAAGTTTCACAAGAATCCATATACTATGACCGTACCTGTATGAATGAATATGTTGAAGCAGTAATGTGAGTTTAAGTGAAAGTCAGCGGCTCTGCTATTCTTTGGCCTAGGAAGGAAAACGGAGTGAAATTGAATCCAGAAAAGCTGTCTTTCCCCGGTGTGGAACCAAAATGTAAACATTTACATTTCCCTTCGTTGTAAATTAGGATCAGACCTCAAATAGGGACAGGTACAGCAGACCTCGCATATTGCACGCCTGTACATCGATGACAACCATTTAAAATTTTTGGACGATATTAATCGGCTTTTTATAATTAAAATTTGTACATGCACTCTAGAGCATGAAGGTATTCTGACCCGTTCAAAGAGGTCAACCACTTGTCATCTCCAAAATGATCGGTGATCGATGACACGTTGAAAGGAAAAAAAATATAAAATCATTTCAAATTAATTTAGGGTCAATCATGAAATTAGATCACTTGGTTTAACGTAATTTTTAAGACTGCAGTAGTTAAATCAATGTCAGTAGAACAATAAATTAGAATTCAGTAGTATAAAGTGATAAAATGTCAACATGTTCGTAAACTTCTCCTGAATTTGCAATAATGCTTGAATAAGTTCAAACAGATCCGTTGATTGGAATACTATATAAAGCAGATACAAAATATAGACAATTCATTCCAAGGAAAGTATGTGTGAAATTGTTTCTGCAATCAAGCTTCACTCCAATCTTCCCGCAAGTTAAACTAAAATGATGTTGAAAATTTTTAGCATCTGTATGATTAACTGGTTCTGCTTTAAGGGTAAGAAGCTTTAATTCAAAAAGGAAATACTTTAATTTTAATTCTTGTCGAATTTTGTTTTACTATCGTGTATTAGAGGAAGAAATTATGGAACCATATATTATTTATATATTTTTAAATAATGCACTTATTACATATTTTCAGCTGGAAGTGCATACTTCGTCACATGTCCAGAAAGTGAGAAATTGTGCTATGACACTTGCTATAATCCTGACGAAAAACAATGCCTTCAATCCGACATCTGGACATCTAAACATCCAGGTAAGACAAACTTCCTTAAATTCTGTCAAAAATATTGGGTTTATTTAATTTACTATAATTAATTTTTCTATTTTTTTATGTTAAAGGCATGGGATATCTTTGCAATTTAAATGAAGAACTATGCGGAAATAAATGCTACACTCCTGAATCTCAACATTGCTACAACAATTGGTATGTTTGTGAGAACCAGGAGCGGATTTGCGATGGTCTGTGCTATTCAAGTGAAACACATGTTTGCAGTAAACGAATTGTCTGCAAAATTGGTGAAGAAGGCTGCGCTGGAGAGTGCATTTCACAGGAAACGCATCAATGCTTCTTTGACTGGGTAACTTGTGACAAAGGAACTTTGTCATGCGGTTGGAGATGTTATGATCCCATTTCACAAGCCTGTGTAAAAGGTTTCATTATAAATAGATCAACAAATGCCTAATATTACATAAACAGAAGATGGATTTAAAAATTATTTTGGGATTGGACGATGGTTCCAAATTTCGAAAAATTGAATAAATCAAATTGGTTTAGATCCCGTCAATATGTAGTATGCGTAACCTAGTCACTCAAATTAGTTCAGCTTAAAATGAACAACACGTCGTTGTCAGACGTCAGGTGCTGGTTATTGGATTAAATTTTATCGAATTAGTGTCAACTTTCATAAATATATCGATGATTTGCTTCATGATCCAGGCAGGATATGCGAGCAAGATATGGTATACGTATTTTAATGCAAAATTGAATGAGCATCTGTAATTCGTATAAATGACAGGTTAATAAATTCGTAAAGAGATTCTCACATGTAAATTGAATTTAGCGACGTGGTCGCGTTGTGACACTAACTCAATTCCTAAATCTGAAGCTGTTTTGACTAGATCAATGGATCTCGGATACTGGGTTTAGAACAGATTAATCGAAATTGGCATGGAAGCATGCATGAAGTACAATTATTTAAATTGGTCGTTCCTACATTAAATTTTTTGCTTCTCAAATATTTTAAAATAAACATAAACGCAAATATTTTATATTCGCGATGAATTACTGCATTTGTGTAGTTTTTCACAATTTTTTTTATTAGGCTATCTTTTATTTCTGAGTATTACATCTGGATGTGCAAATCGTTTAACGTCACAATCACAATTCACCATTCAATCATAAAATAGGCTAGTCCTGTATCGAAAATCGCACATTAAATATAGAAGCACATTTGAATTGAAAATTATGAATCAATGTCAATTGCAAATCCGCAACAAAAGAAAATCTACTGTACTACCTAATTTCGTTTCTCTCCAATTTTTGCCAAAGTATTGAATAATGCTTAAATATGCGCTAAAGATGTCAGGCTCATGTTTTGAATATA
>JAQFYU010002029.1:0-12923 GCA_034694905.1 Ceratophysella granulata
CGATCCACTATTTCTTCGATGAACAGATTAAAAATTGACGGACTAGCTGATTCTCCCTGCAAAACCCCTTTCATGATCTTGATAGGGTCAGTCAGTCCATCTTTAGTCTTGACCCTGGCATAGGCAACACTGTACAAGTATGAAAATACTTTCTCTATTAATAGTATATATATAAAACCATAAAATATATAACTTGAAAAAATAAACTTTAATCTAACGCCAGCAATTCCAACTCCAATTACGATCAAACTTTAGTTTGGGTTAGTTCCGTTCCGAATAAATTGCACAATAAATGCAGTTCAATAACTTTTTTCCCAAGGGTTTGTTCCGTTGAAGTGAAAAATCTTCGGTGGTTTGAAATTGAATAAACGCTGTTTGATATTTTTAATATATTTTTTAAAGAGGCAATATAAAATTTTATTTTTTACTTTTAATACTGCATTATTCCACTTCAGTATGTTTTATGCGTTTGCATTTTATTTTATTTATGTCTGAACCCAGAACGAATTGATACAATAAATTCAAGCGTCTTGTTCTTGCACAAAATTTTAAGAGCCTAGATTTTGAGTTAGCAAATTAATCGATCGACTGTTGGTAACTGTAGAAGTTGGAGTGATAAATTTATCCTCTCGTTCAAAGTACTGCGCGGCTCAACGTGCAAGACGATAATGGTGTATTGGTTAGAATATGGAAAACGAATTTAGCATTGCAACATGCTTCAAGCTTCAATAATCTAAGTATACCACTTTGCATCTTGCGGTACGTCTAGATAACTGAGGTTTTCATTTTTCTAAAAAAAAAATTTACACCTTGTCAACATAGGCGATCTTCGACCATTGTGTCATACAGACACAGACTGACACTAATAGACGGATTCAGCAATCGCACGCATGCCCTCGGTTCTAAAAGGCCAGGTTTAATAACTCCATTCAAATTTCAATTATTTAATTCAATTTAACAACCAGACAGTGTTAAAATTATTTAAAAAACGCGTTTGCCATTTTGACAAACACATGAGTGCTTTGCGCTGAGTCAAGACGGCCAGCCAGCTATTTCATAAGCAGGTAACAAGGAAAACTTAACCGAAACTTAGAAGAGAACCATGCATTACTTTTGAAATATGAGAGATCCAGCTTATAGTTCAAGCTAGAATCGATATTCACACCTGTGTATTATGCGAAATTGAGTATTTCAATATCTCAAATCTTGATTTTAACATTATCTGTATTTCAGGTTATACGTGATCGAACCATAACTGAAGTTTGTGAGCCTTTGAGAGATTATGTTGAATTCATACATTAATATTCATTCAATTCGAAATTATTTACCTTGGAATCCACAATTAAGTTTAGGCGGCACGTTGGCAATTACGAGGTTTTATGTTAATTCCTTTAATTGCAAACCACTCGACAGTGCGATATCAATTTATGACATCTAGAGATAAACAGGCAGACGAATGGTCGTTTAGATCAGACGCCGATATTGGGGCTAGAATAGTGTCATAATTATTAAAATACTAGTTTAGGAATAAAGCAAGGAGTTAATCTAGCTTAGCTATTCGATACCAAGAAATACGAACAGAACCATCAAAGCCAACATTATTTAGGTTTTCCAAACAAAAAGTAAAATAATTGGTGTATGTTATAATGCTCACCTTACTTGAAATAAGAACTTTGAGTTGGATTTATACAGCTTGCTGCAAACTACCAAATTTCCCATTAAAGTGGTCAAATGGAAATTTTCAACAAAAAGAGCTTGGAAGAGCAATATTGTTTGAGTGCTAAGCATGGGTTCTCTTGGTTTTGTCCGTGTTTCAGCGAACACTTTGTTTGCGAAGAAAACTCGGAAAAGGTGATATCAATGGAGTAACAATAAACGTGCTTTTCTGAATATTGCAATTGCAAATCCAATTATAAAGCTCAACGTAGTTATATTTAAAGCAGAACTTCAACAATTGGTGAATCAACTGCTGCATTCAAATTTTGTTTGGGGTACGTCGGTTTAGTGTTCGTCAAAACTTTAAATTGATTTTCCATATATTTAAACAGGTTAAGCCCATTAGCTTAAAATTGCTAATTGAGATTTTACTGGATTTTACTACTTTGTTTGAACTATTTGTAACGATAACGTCCAGGTGGGAATTCGTTTGATATATTTTACCATTTTTAAGCAAGTAATGCGGAACGCCGTAGAGCAATATTAGCAAAACCTTTCACCCATGATATAATATTATTTAGGTAAGATGTTCTTGCAGAAAGAACACGCGAATCCCAACTTTCGTGAAAAAGGATTTGTGATGGTGTTTGTGTCAGTTTTAATTTCAATGATAGTGGCTCAGGTTGCATCCATGGTCGCGGCTGGTCAAGTTTGTACGTTCCATCAACAAACATATTTGGATGGCAGACTTCATTGGACGGTTTCATGCCTGTTATTTCTGCTCTCCGTTTCCTCCGAACTGGTTATTCTATTATAGCATGCTGCTAATGAAGCTTTCTGTGTGGCAGGGGTGTACTTGTTGTGTTTTGAGCTGCAATTCTGGCTGGAAGTAGTTTGGTACCTATGTACCTTCATGTTCATTATAGCGTGGAGCAGATGACATATGATTTGCTTTAGCAGCTTTCTAAGTTTTAGGAGAAATAAGTTTAATTATTTTACAAAATTCAGAGACACAGACACAATAATCTAGTTTTGTGAAGCTAGAAATTCTTATATCTTGCGTAAGTTTTGAATAATCACAACTGGAGTTAATAGATGACCGGGACTTTCCTTTTTTATGTGATCATCGTTTATGTCGTCGCCATCGTGTATCGTGTACTATGCCACTATTCTGCTTCTCTTTGCATTTCCAAATTGGAGCTTGAAATTTAACAGGTTTCATTTCAAACTGTTGTCTACATTTGCTAGTCATTGTATATATTAGGGCCAATATGGAAACTTTGCAAGTAGGGAAATTGGCTAGAAATATTCGCCAGTTTGCAAATTGGCCAACATCTAGTCAGTTTACAAACTTGTGAGCTGGCCAGGCGAAGCTATCCCTTTTTGGTCAACTGGCTAGTCAACTATAGAATATTCCAATATTTCGTCCATTTTCTTGCAACGATACATGCTAGATGTTAAGTATTAAAGTATGATGTGGTTTGTTCGCTGTGCAGAACTCGATTCTTTCAAAAACTCGATTTTTAATTAATATTTTTATTTCTCCGCGTTCGGCGCCCTCAGCTATTTGGCGCCCTGTATGGCACCCCTAAAGCGGGCCTGGTGGCAGAATATAAAAAAATGTAAAATGAGATAGGAAATTAGATATAAAATTGGTAGATAGGTGTTTGAGAACTAGACTGATCTCACTGCACGAAGTAATAAATCCAGCCGAATACTACGCAAGACAGCGATGTGAAATGTGATTGAATTTATTTTAGAATAGGATCAGAATAGTGACACGAATTGAGACACCTTGGGGTGTTGACACAGATGAAACTAACTTTAGGTTTGAGACACACTAGGGTGTTGACACGAGCGAGCCTAAAGATAGAATCGGGACACGATTGAGACACACTAGGGTGTTGACACGAGCGAGTCTAGAGAGAGAATGGCTTGATGGAGCAAAGTGGCTGTAATCTGTAGTTGGAGGAGAGGAGCGTTGTGGCAATGTGAAGCATTGAACTCAGCACGCGCTCCAATTCACTCCCCACAAGTTACATCCACTTTCACCCGTACTAAGTATGGTTTGGACTGAGTTGAGGCTTGAGTTGACTTGCCTTGAGTTGAGTTGACTGTTGCCTTGAGTTGACTGCATTGTGAAGCAGTGGACAGACCACAGAACCCAACTCCACACAACCTGCACCCACTCTCACACAGCCCAACCCGGTTGTGGAATAGGACAAGTTGATGAGATGACTTGCACTTTTACCTTTCGGCATGCAAGGCATGTCACCCACCTGTGTACACGGTAGGAATTAGAATGAATGTGCAATCTGGAACTTACGTGCTAACGCAGAGTTGAATGTGCATAATGTGCCCATGCCTTTTGACTTGGAACCTCTTTTGGGAAAGAGGTTCCAAGTGAAAGGGCATGGACGGATTGGAAGGGGAATGACTTATGAGCTAGCACAGAGAAATGATTGATAATGTACACAACACACACAGGAACAACAACAACTAGCACAGAGAAGTTGGTTTAGAGTTCCTAAACATATTCCGCCCGCTGAATTACTCAGGAATTCAGGAGCTTGCTAGTTGCACAATTCACTCACAAATGGGAATGCCAAATGGCAATGCCAAGCAATGAAGATGGGGGTTGAAAAACCAGTCACAAGTTCTAGGTGAATGGCTTTGGTCGCCATTCACACTTAGAGGCACCCAGAGTACTTGGTGGATGGAATGGTTCCGCCCGGTGGGGAATGACACGTGGAAGGGTATGGGATGATACATGCCGTTATGTGAAACACAGGGTCGGGTTTGACATGGGGTTGAGGCTTCTCTATAACTGTGAAGTTGGAAAGAGATTTGAAGATGACATGACATGACACGATGACATGACACGATGACACGCACGATGACACACGACCCGATGACACACGATGATGGTCCATAAGCGAATATAGGAACGGAAGAGCAAGAGATGGGGACCAGCAGGAAGAGACAACCACGAAGAGACAGAAGAGCGGAGTGATAACACAAAATAAAGTTGACGAGGTTGACAGCCGCTCACCAACTTGAAGAATTCCACCAACGTCACGGAAGGAGAGGGAATGTATGAGAACTCCAGATTTACACATGAAGAGCTCCTGTAAGAAGGACTCGGCTAGCACAGTGTTGAACAGCATGAAGAACGCTGCATCTAGTTCGGCACAGGAGAAAGGACCAACGATCCGTTTGTCGGAAAAGTTTGAGATTCCCCATGAATCTCGGACAATAGGCTGTGACACGAAGCATGAAGCCGTAACTAGATAAGTTTCTGATTAGCACGAAAAATGGGATAGATGCTGGAGACTTCACATTCGCTGCGTGAGAAGTTGACACAAAGAGTTCGGGTGGAGAAGGTTGAGCAAACCAAACCGGTCCGTGGAGCCACAGTGGAAGGCACAGGAGATCCTGTGTTGATATCCCAAGAAATTAAAAGTTTGAGGAATTGAATTCATGATTGGTAAACAGGCAACAACACTGCTGAGGGAAGAGGCTGACGAGTTTGCAGACACGGTTGAGCTCGAACACTGGCAGTTTCCGTTGTGGGTCGGGCATGAATCTGACAAGGGTAAGTAGCACGTCCACTGGGTACATTGGGTTTGGTTTGATGGCACTGATGAGGGAAACACAAGATTTGGATTCTGATGTTGAATCAAACACGATGCGGTAGTTAGTTATTGTGATGTCCGGCTTCACAAACACATGATGAGAAGTGTAAGGATGACCACTTGCCGGTAGTTGTATTTCCTCGTCAGGCACTCCATTGATGTAACCCTAATCTGAGAACTGTCCATTGTACTTGGTGTGGTCAGATAAGGGGTTAGAATCACGGATGAGTCGAGATTCCAGGTTGAAAACATAGTTGGGGGGCGACTTCCTGAGAGCTGCCGAGCACAGGAACTGGAGACTTGAAGTGACCGATAAGGAATTGTTCACATGATACACATGAATGTTCTGGAGGAGGTAGAGCTCACATTCCAGATCTTCAGCGGACATATGGACCGATGAAGGCACAGAGTTCTCAAGTTCTTACTCAACTTAAGGAGGGGAGATTGGACGTCTCGATGTGACTCCACACAGGACACATGATGAGCACGAACACTCACTGTTGGCTCTATAAACAGCTTGGAATTAAACATGATAGCCAACCAGTGGAAACGAGAGTTGAATGAAAAGGGTTCCTCAGGATCAGGCGGATGCTCGACGCGCTGAGGAGGCATGATGTAGAATGACTTGGCTGCGCCAATAGAAATGTCAAACTGAGCTGGTTTTGTGGAGTGGGGATTGGACGTGAAGATACCCTGAAGGTGCTTCCAATCAGAAGAGGAAGGTAATGGGAAGACAAGTGGATGCATGCGCAATCGTTCGATTCAAAGTGGGGGATTGGCACTACACGGTGGCGGAGGCCAAGCTGACGCTTTCCCACAGTATGAATGATCGACGGTATCGTGCTATTGTTGGTTAACATTAAGAATTAAAGCTAAGAATCTAAATTTCAGGAGAATAGGAGTTAAGCGAAGATGCAGCTAGAAGTGAATACCTTGAAGCACGGTGGCAATGTTGTTCAAAATATTTACATAACCGCATATGAATGTGAGAATGAGCACCAAGCATTGAAACATAAAACTGATGTCGCTATTCACAATTCTAGAGGACAAGTTTCAAAGCAGTAAGTAAATGAACTTTGACATCCACATTTTCTGGAAAATACAAAAGAAACAGTGAATAAAAAGCTCTTCCTGTGACTCAAGAGGAATGAGAAAGCCGACTCCTTGCATTCTTGCCGCTAGATAGGACCTTTAGTTTAGTAGTGACTAAACTATTACTGTAAATTATTAGCATTGGATTTGCAGAATCAGAGATGTGACGTGACACGAGGAACTTTGACAAGACCAAATTTTTATTGAAAGCACAACTGCGTCATCCCAAACTTATCAACCTGGAACTGCAGGTCCTGGACCAATCCTTGTATTGCGCGACTCCGCCCATCGTATGAAGTTGATCCTGTTTTTGCCGTTGAATTACCGAATGATGTTTGAATACTCGCAAATAATTTCAGCGTTATGTCGGTACTGCGCCCTTAGTCACGAGAGTCCGACATCGAACACGGTGTACAAACGCAGATTAAAATTCTTTGCGTAGTAAACTAATATTAATAGGATAGTAATTACGTACTACATGACACGAGTAGAAAGTTTACGTATAGTATATGTATAGTACATATAAATATTATAACAAATATGCAATTTAAGAACAAAGATATGCGTCCAAAACGGTTTTTGATACTTCGCTTAGTCAGATATGGATGCGGAAGACAAAAACCTTTTAATTACGTCCTGTTGTTGAAAATATGTCAGGGTTCTTGCTTCATGGTCCTGCGCCTAAAGTCGCTATAATTTGAAATCTTCAAGGACGTGAGAACGCGACATATTAAAATGTCATAAATAGTGGACGCATTTGTGAAATATCCAAATTAGGAGCCAGAATTTGATTTATAATATCGATTTTAGTATTCAACCTAATAAATTGACTGCAAAAATAAAGGACCTTCCGGATGCTTATGTGTTTACTTGTATATTATTTCAGCGTTGTGTACTCAATACTGCACCCTCAGTCACAAGAATCTGGTATCAAATTGTTTGCACTGTGTGTGCCTCCCTCTCTCAACCCCATTTGCCCCTTCTCTATCTTCCGCGCCACTTTACAAATCCTTCTCCAGACCGGCTCTGTGGCCTGGAGATCAGACGGATTCCTCCCATTTCTTCCGCACTCTTGTGCCAGCCTTCTTCCCTGCCGCTGCTGCCGTGCCTGACACCTGTGACCTGTCATTTCCTCGTGACCGAGGACCCCTCGAGACCCAATTACAAACCCCCGAGACCCTAATTAATTAAACCCCGACCCCAAGCTACATCCCGCCGATAAGATGCCGGGCATCTTATATCGGCAAATGCACTACATGTGCTCATATGATTTCTACATTATGTAAATGCTTTTCAGTAGTCAGATCAGAGTCGAATTCAACCCACATTTTGAAAGAAATTCTCAGTCAAGATTACATAGTACACTACAGAGTTATAAGAACTCATAAGTTGGTTCGCGATAAGATGTAGTAAATAAGTATAAATACGGTGTCTACGACATACTCTAATTTTAACCATTTCCTAGAATTCTGATAGCAGTACTTTATGACATTTTAGTTCTGGTAACCGTAAATTTTTAAAATCCTGTTCTGATAGCTGTAATTCTAGCTATTGTGGTTCTGATATTAGGGGCGACCCGAAAGGACTGGCTAGGCGGATTCATTTTTATCGCATACTTCAAGGCTTTTCTGCGAAAACATGAGAGGTTTCATAGCTCCTATCTCGATCGTCACCTGGCTGGGTTAAATTCAAAATGCTCCGATGAGAATGGAATCATTAATCATGTATGCGAAAGAGCATTAAGCATTCAATATATTCGTCCACTTCAGAAGCTGTGAACTTTTTATCAGCTTAAAAATGTGATAAGTTTAACACAATGTACATCCACCAATATTGTTTCTCGATGCTGCTGCTGTTCCTAGGTATGCAGTCCTTAGATAATCATTGAGTGGGAGTTTGAAGTTGGAACGAGTTGGAACAGAAACTTATTCGTTCGCAAAATCTCGAAATACATATCCAGTAAATTAAGCAGTATCGATAAGTATCAACTACAATGAGTAGGTCTGAGAAGCTAATTAAGGCTGTTCTGAGGGACTGCTACCAGGAACTTATTTCGGATCTGTCATTGGAAGCCGTTCCATGGCTCTGGAAGGAAGGATTCATTACGGAAGCTGACAGAGATAGCATAATTTCGGAACGGGGTGACCGGTCAAAACGAAAAGAAATTTTCGACATCCTCAGGACAAAGTAAGTTCAATCGCAGTAATATGTATAATATAATACTGTCCACAGATCATAGTAAACCAAAATTAGTTTCGTTTCTAATGTCAAATTGAATGGGCGCCATATCTTTAAAATATTCAGAACTTTTATGCTAGATCACAAAAATAAGGAAATTCCAGTTTATCCAGAAACTACGACATGTTTAATCCAATTTCTTCTTAGATGAAGTACAAATCAGAATTGTTGTACCTACATTGTAATATTTAAGCTATCAAACAGTTGGTAAAACTATTTCCATCATCAATGTCATACAGTGCAGTGCAATGTCGAAAATATTACATTAAATATGGCACATGTGATTCAATCAACCTATTTAGATATCCTGAATTTTCCTTTCTTTGCAAAACTTGGATTGGAGAGTGGATAATTGTAGTTCATGAGCCATGCCATGCTGCTGCAACATCGGTATATCGGGCACTCCCGTTGGTATAATGAACTGAAGTACCGTCATTGATTACTGATTATGATTTCGTAAATGCTATCCAAATCCAGGTGAAGCTCCAATTGTATGCACTGCCCAAGGCTGGCTTCGGATCGGACTTTTTCTCAATCCTATCCGATCCGATCCTATCCAAAATAAGTCGGATGGTTTGCATGAGCCATCCGATTCGATCCGAAAGGTCGGTTGGACAATTAATGCCAATCAGATCCGAAAGCTTTAAATTTCTCATCCTATCCGATCCGATCCGAAAGTCAATATTAAACTGTCAATCCGGTCCGGTCCGATCCGATCCACAATCCGAAATCTGACGGATTTAGCTATTCCATCCGATCCGATCCGATTCGAAATATCGGATGGATAATAATTTCAAATCTGATCCGATCCGAAAGACAAATAAAACTCAATCCGATTGAATCCTATCCGACGGATCAGCCGAAAATATCCGATCCGAAGGCAGCCTTCGTACTACACATTATTAATATTTCTTTCAAGTGTATGTCACACCCATCCCTACGCTTTGCTAAACAAAATATCGTGCGACTCGCTCAACAAATACGGCCACATACCTCACAGAAAGTCCATTTTTGGTTGACACTTGAAGCATCCATGTACATAGTAGGGGTGGGGGCAATAATAGATTGTACATGTTAACTTAATTTTAATTTGAAACCTTTCTAAATTTTCAATCAAAAGTCAAACACCATCTTCTTCACTAAATGTTTTTTTCGGGAAATTTCTTGCAATATGTGAAACTGAAACGATATTTCCCGGAGAGGGAATTCTTTCCTGGGAGTGCCAGTAATGTACTACATATAGTTCAGACATTGAGGTTTGAAATACTGATGGTCTCACCTGAATGTGGTGATAGTCTGCCGCAGAAACATGCGCTTCCAGCTCTTATTACGTTCCTGAAACTGACTTTGAAGTGCATACTATATTTTTAGGCTAATACATGTTCTTATACACGTATATTGTTCTCCAGGGATGATTCAGCGCTCGAGGCACTCATAGAATTTTTGGACGAGGATGGAACGCAGAATCACTTAGCTGACTCTTTGAAACAATCGAAGCAAAAGTTCAGTTCAGCCACATCCACATCATGTAACAAAGTTATAAATCTACGATTCAACAAAACGCAAATAAAAGTTGAAGAAGTCAATACAATGTATATTGTATAATTATTTTGCCAACAGCCAGATCCAAATCCAAGCTTTCAATATGGTTCTGCGAAGAGCCAACCAACTTCTGCGGAAGATCAGAGGAGCTAATATCTCTTCACAAACATCTAACTGCAGAAAGGACAACCGGCATTACCCACAACAAAATTGGCTCAATTTCTGGACGTGGCGGAATCGGTAAATCCTCACTAGCCAGAGCATATGCTTACACATATCATGAATATTATGACAGTGTGATTTGGATCGACGCCGAGAATCTCCAAGCTGTGAATTCATCACTGGAAGCTTTATATAAAAGAACAGGAAGAAAATTTGAGAACATTGAAAAGTTCTACGGGGTTTTCTCGTGTACTCGAAATCCATGGCTTCTCATTTTGGACAATGTCGAGGATCCTGACTTCATTCAGAAATTCCTGCCAAAAGGTCTTCGACCTGATGCTAATAAACCACATATATTAGTTACGAGTCGAGCAACCATTTGGCCTACAGAAGTGGCTGTACTTGAGTTAGAACTGCTAACGGAGGACGAAGCCGAACTCTTCATCCTAGCATATGATATCGGATCATTCATTTTGAATACTACAACCCGAGAAAGTCGACTCAAACTGGCACAAACTTTGCTGTTCTGGCCATTGGCCATCAAGCAAGCAGTGGTTGAGTCTATCAAGATTGTTGTTTCAAATTCGGAATTCGGAATTCGGACAGGAGATCCAATTGAGCAATATTTGAAGTTATATAACACCTGTTTATGAACACCGCAAGTTCATAAGGATCCAAGAAAGTCGGTGTGTCGGTTGGTCGGTCGGTCTGTCGGTTGGCCCCTCTGGATATATATAGCTTATACAAATTACTCTGTGCTAGCTCATAACATAAATCACTTCCTATCCGCCCATGCCTTGGCACTTGGAACCTCTTTCCCGAAAGAGGTTCCAAATGTCAGGGCATGGGCACATTATCTACATTCAACTTAACACTAGCTAAGCAAGAGGGGATGTGGAATATGCCATCACATGACTTGCCGGCCTGACACAGGCTCGAAGCCCAAGTTATCTCATGCACCTTCCACATCCTTCACATACTATTTCCGTTGTTGTATGTGCTGTGGTTTCGGGCATGTTCATGCGAGTGGAAGCAGCGGGCATTTCAATGCATGCTGACAAGGCTCCCGTGTTCTTGCATGGGATCCACAGCGCGCACACAACACATACAAAAACCAATTCGGTTTCAATCTTGTACTCTACCAAGTAAGAAGTCCTGTGTCATCATTAAATTCGGGAAAATTATATCTTTCGGTCTTTTTCCTGTTTATTCATTTCACTGAGTCTAGCCAGTACATAGCTAGGCCAGTTCATAAACAACACCGAAGAGAAGAAACTGGAATTATTATTGAATTTTACGTCTAGTGCTACCGAGAAAACCGTCTACACAACATGGATTGTTACCCTGGTTAAAATTTGGCTTGCCTCATGGCAACACAGGAATTCAAATCATGGAAATATGTGCGTATCTAAAACCAGAACAAACAAAAATGTTCAAGGTTTTTGTTCTTGAACCCGATTTGAATAATTTGTTCGATGTCAAGCAGCAAAGTTAATCGGTCTGTGTGCCTGTTGAAGGACTGCTCAATGGTTTCGGGAAGAGTTGGAGTATTTAGCATTCATCGACTCGTTCAAAATGTTGTGCGACTCAAAGTTCAAAGCGAAAATTGTGAAGTGGCAGTGATGCAAAATGTTTTTCGTGTGGCATCTCAGCTCATTTCTCAGAGTGGAATTCTCTTCATCATCAACCAGTAGTTTCAAAGCACTAAGCTTTGAAACTACTGATGCGTTGATTCCACTACCAGGTCATCTATTTTCTACGATATCTCCCATTTTGGAATTTTCGGAGCAACAACGTTTCTTAGAGGTCGATCACATTACAAAATCGTCAATGCACCAACCAGAAACGCCAATTTTGCTGAAGAAGAGCATCGCCAGATTCACTGAAGTATTGGGAAAGTTTCACAAGGATACGTTAAGACTCCGAATTAAAGCAGCATTTTTGGTAACAGGGAAGATCGATCATAATCTGATTCTGATATACGATGAATATTTACTAGAGTTCGGTGCTCTGGATACGAAAACAGAAAAATGTCATCAAAGAAGTATTTCATGAGCTTGGGTATTTAGTATTATTTAGTACTATTTAGTAGTATTTCTTGAGCTTCCTGAAGCAAAAGACATTGTTTCGGAATTGACATACGAAGATAGGATTGATAAAGTTATCAAAGTTCTGGAAATGTCTTCCAACGTTAAAGTCCCGGCCAAGAAATGTACTTATTTCTTGCTTATTATTCCTTATTTCTAATGAGCATTTGCCTAACCGACTTATTTTTTTTGGCGCATATACCTAACTTTGACTTGGTCTGTTTGTTTTTTTATTTTGCTTTTTGCCGTTTGCCAAACAACTTTTGCCTAATTGACCTGGAATCCTTTTTATACCATAGTATGCTGCAAACAATGTTTCCTTAAGTTAAGATGTCTCGAATGTAATACCAATTTTACTTATTGAAGAAATATAAATTACAAATGCCTGTTGAAGTAAAACCTTTCAAAATGCCAACAACAAATATTTATATAGCACGAGCCGGTATCCCGATCTACGATTCGGTATCACTTGAAGTTATGCAATCACGTGCTTCGAGTTGAAATAACTGAT
>JAQFYU010002030.1:0-12921 GCA_034694905.1 Ceratophysella granulata
TCATAAAAATGTCCCGGTTTTGAAAAAATTGTACTGGATAACCCGGATTTAAATTCAATATTTCAATTGAACTAATCAGATGGAATGCTATTTATGCATATTACATCCTGCATCTACCAGGCTACAAGCCTACTATTCCATATGGAAATTCACGTTATTTCAGAAACGTTGTGGAGCGTAAAGCGACCTGCTCTTGAAATAATAACATAATTAGATCTATAGCTCTTAAGTTTGGCACCTATTGAACGTGAATTCGTTATAGATATTATGGTGTTTAAAATAAATTCGTAAATCGCATAAAATGACGAAAATCAAAATGAAACGGCACATGTGGCTTTCAATTTCAATTATTTGGCGATCTTAAGACGAATGCTACGGGAACGGGATGCAGGATTTCCTTCTGTAAACCGCTCAAAGAATTTTAGACTTCCCTCTCCTCTCGACCTCGGCTCTTGCCACAAGAAATTATCATATCCATGGAGGTTCTGGTGAACGTGTGCTTGAACGTTGTTTTTAGTGGTTATAGGATATATAGCATAGCATAGGTTAGTGTGTCTATCTTTTGGGAGAACAGCGAGTGCCTACCATACGGTTGCACAATCATTGACTTCTTAGCTTTTATTAGATTGAGATGACAATGTAGTTGAAATTGGCCTGACACGTTTAATAAATGTCTAAATTCAAATTCAAATAGTAATGCTTACATGAATAAGTGTCCTGTTTTCAACATTAATTCAAATAAAAGGTACTTACTTGTTTTTCGGTAGGAGTCCACCATATTTCTTATTCCTATTCCTCTTATTCTCTCCTGACCGTTTTCAGAACGGATCGGTTCGCCAACGAAAATTAGATCTAATTTCTGAATGTCATGCCGCATACGTAGAATGCAACCAAAATTCCCGCACTACTTTAAACTCAAACTTGATGAAAAATTAACTAAACTCTCAACTTTTTAACCAAATCCAGGTGACACTTTCATACTTGCATACTGTTATTGCAAAATCTGGTCTCCTCAGATAAGATCAGATCAGATCAGATCAGATCGGAGGATCATAGTATTTCTGGCCATCTAATCATGATCAATTCAGATCGAAGGTTCGTCTACCTGAGAAATTTCGGATCAGATCAGCTCGTCATGCACTTTGACTCGAAATTCACAGATTCCGATCAATCAGATCAGGCGAAAATCGGTCTGATTTAAGCCTTACTAACGATTATTCATGAACAAATTTTTGGGCCACAGTGGTGTTTCAAGCTGGAAATTCATGGTTAGACTAGGGTCATACTTTTATATGTATTTTCCCATTTCAGAATATACTTTTAAATCAGTATTATGGTTTATGGTGCACCAGAAAGAAGAAACTCATGTACTATGAAAAGTGCATACAGTTAAAAGCCGTGAAGCGCACAATACATAATGCTACAATTTTGAAATGGGAACGCGATATGGATATAATTCAATTCATATCCAAGAAATTACAATCTTCTAGTCCAAAATCTTTCATGAAAGTGTTATATTTTGCGTGAAATTAAAAACCACGGTATTATTTCATGGAATTAAAGTCGTGAATTAGAAATAGCGAATTAAAATAAACCGAAATCAATAAAATCGACGAACATTAAAAATGACTCCAACGTTGTTGACGACGTGTTAGTTTCTAAACTGTATTTTTGAAATCTTCGCCTTAATATGCTCGAACTCAAAACATCTCAATATCTCAAAGATGTGTAACGTACGATTCCCGTAAATTATGTCTTTCAGCCCTTCATATAGTCCACTTTTACTGATTCCAAGCAGAACTTTAAGTTGCAAAGTTTTTAAAACTTGACGAAACGAAAACTGCCTGACTTTTACTGTACTGTAACTGTATCTCGTTGCCCTTAGCTACCTTGCCCAATTTCTGGAACCGCGCATGAAAATACCTTTCCAATTTTAATAGAATAAATTGAATTCTATAAGTGAATGCTAAAACCAACTAAGTACCGAGAAGCCGAAGTCTACATACTTCAGAAGTAAAGCGTTACAGTGAAATTGCAGATTGAACAGAATTCGAGAGACTTACGAGAAGATGCACTTTTATTTATAATCTCCCATGTTCATTCAATTCCGAGGAGACGGAGTGACTAAGCATCCGTCTGATCCTTCACGACGAATTACTTGGCGTACCTTACTTGGATTTGACTACTGAAATGAGAACAACAAAACTTGTTGAGACATTGCCAGCTATTTTTCGGAAGAACACAAAAGTTTTCGGCACTTCTCACTTGCATACCTTTCTCTGGCTGGTTGAGTTACATTAGCATTCACAATGCTCCAAATCCTGTAACCCTTTTTGTAAGTTAAGTCTTGATGCCTGACAAATTGCATGATTTGGTAAAGGAAGCGGCTAGAATTTCCGGAAGATGGTTGAAGTTGATAAGCGAGTCGACGACATCAGCATCCTCCGTGTCATCCCTGCGTCACACATGCAACAAATGCAATCTTTGAATATCTCCAGCCAGTTCTTTTATATAATAGGCCAAATATGAGCTGCTCTTCTTAGGATCTTAATTAAAAAGTTCAAGTTCAAGAATGGACACTGGTTTCCTTGAAAAGCTTACAAATACGTAATTATCAAATATTTTTGTGCTTTCGTGTATTGATATTCAGAAATGCACTAAGACTAAATTGTGCATCACCTTTTGACATAATGTGCAAATTGTAAAGTCAGTTCTTTATTTCCAGCTTCCATGTCGGCTTAGTTGTGTGACTTGGGTTTGGAGCAGATCCTGTCATTTCTCTTGTAGGTAGGGGAAATTGGTTTCGGTCGAGCGAACCTGTTTTAGACGAGCCAAAGACAACATTTGCGGTTCCTTAGTCTCCGTCGTCTTCTCTTCATCTCCCCATCATGTTAATCTATCCTTGTTAATTTATGTGCGGAGCTCACAGGGAGTGCGGCGGATTCCGAACATTGCTCTCCATTTAGTTCACAAACAGTTTTCTTAGGGAACGGAACCGTGTCTCCGCTAATCATCCTCAACCGTCTCCGTCCACAGAAATGTCTCTCAACGGCAGCTTCGTCTCGCCTTAAATAATATCAACGACGAATATGCAAGAACTGTGTACTTACACATTGATCGCGTTTAAAGTTATTTGAAGAATTTAAAATAAAAATGTGAAATTTGTGGCTTTAGGAGTGTTGCTGGAATTTATGTAATTGTCTGTGGAAAACAGCGGAGGTTAAAATGCAACAGACGAACAGACAAACCATGACATAAGGTCCAACTGGTCTAAAAATCTCATTTCAGCTTTTGCTTTGACAGAATAGACTCACTTCATTCCCACCCGCTCCGAAAAAGGAACCTACTCCTACAGAAACACCCTTGCGATTCCACAACTCAAAACGTGGAGCTTAGACAAGCTTCGGGATAAGATGTTACGGCGTTTAGCCAAATCTAGGACCTTTATTGACGTACATTTACATTGAAATGAAAATAAAATTTATTTGATATGTCCGAAGCCCAATAAAGTATTACATATGCAAATTTTCAAGCCGTATATTTAAAATCCAAACGCCTTAGTGTGATTCTCGAAATTTCAAGATTTTTGACGAGAGGATATTAAACAGCTTGAGTTATGAGCATTTTAGGTAGCTTAAAATTGACTTAACCACAAGTTTAAGAAATTCGTGCAAGACGATAATGAAACTGCCGACTATTCCTTGGCTTGCTTACATCATTCAGCATTCACTTGATTGAAACACAAAAAATACTAATTTTGAAGCATATGCGTAGAGAGGACCAGGAATTATTCCAAACTGACATTAAAATATAAAGACCACAGCTTACGCAAAACTATTTTGCAAGAACAGCGTTTGAATTAGAAACTGCAAGAATGAGCGACGAGCGAACCATTTATTACCATAACAGTGTTCTTCATGAATTTGTAATTGCTCGTCACGTAGTTAACTCTGTTTAAACTAGCGTTTAGTTTGTTTACACGTCCATTAGTAACTCCAGCTTGTTTAAATTATGTGCATAGTTATGTATATTTGCTGGAGACTCATGTGCACTGTAACATATGCTAGATGCGTCCCAGCCTATTCGGGAACCTCAAATGAGGCATTTGATAGACACAAGGAGTAATACGGAGAAAATGACAGGCCGGGGGATTTGGACAACGAGCATTTCTCAACTCCAGTCTCTCTGAACTAATTGTTTTTAGGGCCATTAGCTTAGTCTAGCGTGGTATTAATACCTAATGTCGTCAGTCTCCCAAATCCATTCTCCATAAATTAGAAGGTGTCAGGATATGGGATTCTCTAGTCACTGTTGATGTAACGAGACAGTCACAGGCCTTGTCAACCGACCAAAATTAAATTGGCATCAGCCGAAAAACCCATTTGGGCCTTCAACCTTTCTGCTCCCATGCCGCTGTTGCTATATTATGATTACGAAGGCATACGTCAAGCCAAACTGAAATAACCGCTTCAAACTCGTGGACGGATCCAATTCTGTTTTGATATATTTATGTGTTAGGGTTTTATTTAATTCACGTCAACTATAATTAGGTCCTTAAGCCTACTTTACACAACTTCATGTATGTATATCTTGTTACATACATTACATTTTTACGCACTTGGCTCTACTTTCCACAAATATACATATACATGCTTTAGATTACAAATTCTGAAACAAAATATAAATAATAGGAGTAAAAACACACGTCGACTCAGCAGGTGAGCAACTGACTGTATACTTAATTTTTAGTTCGTCTGTCGGTTCTCCGACCGGAAAACGCGGAAAGTCAATCTACAACACTGGAGGTACTTGTACTAAACTGGAACTAACACATCCTTCGTTACAGGGTTCTCATCTACTACATAGCTTAAGTCCAAGTATTGCTTATCTAGTGGGAAGGGAACAGAGGAGAAAGATCCTCCACAACTAACTAGTTTCTCCTCTAAACACTTAATGTTACAATAGTGACTCATTTAAAGCAGCAAGTGCATTATGCCCATCCCGGGCCTAACGAGACAATCACACCAAATAAAGTAAAAATAGTTCATTCGCATAAAACGCATAAAAAAAACCGAAGCGACACTTTGAATGGTAGCACTAAATCCTGGATCTGCCTAACGGTGCTTATTACAAAATAGAATTTATTAATTTCCCCTGCATAATCATGGGAACAGAAGATGGGATTAATGGAGTCCCTTCCTTCTTCCAACACGACGCTTCCCTTAAGATTTTTATATCAGTAGAAGTAGAAGCTCCTTTTACAGAGACAGCAGAGGAGACTCAGGAAATTTATGGGACACTTAACGTGTTTTCCTAGAATTACCATTATATATTCCCTTTTAATCATGCTTTATAGACATTACAAAAGCCTTAGCTCAAATTCATTACGAACTCCGGGTGTTGCATTGGAGGATGCGTTTATATTTTGCATTGCTTTTAACCCTACGATCTGAGACATATAGTGAAGGTGTATGGTTTGAAGCGCTTACAAGAACAATAAAACAATCTAGGAATTGCAAACACCGTTTGGAATCATGCTTGGAAGCTACACGTAAAACACGTACAACACAGATTGCAGTTTTTCTGCCTATAGCTAGATTGCATTGTCCATGCACTACTGGGACATGTTACATAGAGGGATGGGTAAAATTGCCAGAGCCAGATGATGATTTTCCAAATCATGGACCAAAATTCATATCAATTAAAATCTCAATTTTTGACAAGGTCGAAATTACAATATTGAAATCAATGCAAATATGAAATTTAACATCTCAATTTGCATAAACATTTGCGACCTTCAAACCATCAGAATGTGCAGATCACTATTTCAAAATTCAAAATCATGTTTTGAAATTGGTCAAATGAGGATAACAATCAGGTGAATTTATCAAAATCATTTATGGGCTCAAACTTTAGGATTTCAAAATCATTAATTTTCAAAATCAAATCAATTATTGCCCATCCCTGGCTTAAAATTTTTGATGAAGAATAGTTTAATCAATTTTTTCAGCTGAAGAAGCCTACAAGAAATGAATCTAAAATCTAAATTTTACCAGTCTCTCCGCTCTTTGCCTACTTTGCTACAGCTGGGCTGGCCTGAGGCTCTAATTATAGTAACACCAACGACGAACCACGACCTTACGCATGCATTATGGCAAATATCCTACTCGCGCTCCTTATTTATTACACTCTTTGTAATGTATAATACTGATTTGGAAACATAGGCCTACTTCACTACGCCTGAACCTACCTGGCGAAGCTACAAGGAGTAGTACCATATACTATGGTCCTTTTGCAAGCACGACAACGAGAAGCTTTTATTATTCAATTAACGAACCCTTCCAAATATCAAAGGAATTCCGTACCTGAAGAACATGAACCGAGCAGCAGCTGCTCGGCTCTGTTACAAGCATTTCTTAAGATAGTCTCAGCTCAGTGGAAGCAACTACTTTAAAAATTACATGTAGTCATCAATCAGCATTTCACAAATGGCATTTGGATCGACACGGTTACTTGCTCCAACTTTAAATTAATTTTTCAAGCCAGTCTATTTGGCAACGTCGAAGCGCCCAATTTAAACTTGAACGCTGGGGTAAAAATAGTCATCTGCATTTGTAAAGCGAGACTTAGCATTTAATGCTCAGCTTCAATAATCAATTCAAGTAATTGCAAAATATTTTAAGAATTTAGGGGTTTTGTAAATTGGAAATGGTTCATATGCATACTTGATATTGTGTTCGTTTCGTATAGGAAGGAATTAGTCGGGCTAAATCCGCTAGGTGTACACAGTTTATGGAGAAAAGCAAGCTTCCTATGTAGCTTGTCCTAAACTACCACAATTCCTAATTTTTATTATAGAAACATCGAGTAATGGCTGTAATGGGATACTTCCTGCTCACCCTACGATTCAGACGCAGTCGTGAATGGAAAGTTTGTGTTTGTCCTCTCCTATAACCAACCGAATAACATGGATTGCCTGGAGTTCCGTTCAACCTCAAAACAGTACACAACGCCTATGTATGTACATAAAGCCAATATTTAGAATTCCAGAGAACCGCAGTTATGAATTCACAACTCCGTGTTACTTTCTAATGACAATCCTTCACTAACGGTTTCGTAGGACAGGACCGAGTAAAAATACCTTAGAAGAATGATAGAGACCGCAGAAACTGTTGTTCGAGGTCGAGATCTTAAACACGTTCTTGTTTCATGTCACGTGACACGACGTAGTAGGGGAGCACCGTTCCGATTGACACACACGGGAGCTGAGTTGTTTGAGGCAGGAGCTCAATTGGTGGCAAGGCCAGATGCTCAGTGCGTGGAGGGCGGTGACTCGGAGGTGAGGTTGATGGGGGAGTGGGATGACTGGGAGGAGGAGGTGGGGGACGACATGTGGAAAGAAGCGGCGGCCGCCGCGGAATTCATGTCCATCTGATTCTGGGCCCGTTTCTTGAGAAGACCCAGGTCATGGGCACTCTCCAGGAAGGACTTGTGGGCTGAGAGGATTTTGGCAGACTCCATGTCTTTCTTCAACTCCTCCATGTCACGCTTCAGTTTGGCTCGTCGGTTTTGAAACCATGTTATCACCTGAGCAACACAGAACAACAAATTAGCCATCTCATCATTCCATCCATTCATTTGATTTCTGGTGCTCAATGAAAAATGAACAATATTGGTAACCGTTACTGCCGTGGCGCGTGGCAAACTCAATGAATCAATTCGTCTATGCTGCACAGCTTCCATATTATGTTTCCGAGATTTCCGCGCAATTGGATAGAATATTTGGTTCGAAATTGTTTTATCCCGTAACTAGCTTACAAATAAATAAATGCATTTATTTGCCAGCCATAAGACATGCTTGGTACGCCCTCGCATAATTTTGGATCGGACTAAGCCTTTTATCTACAAAATTAGATTTAAGATGTCAATGTTTTGATTTGAATTATTTTTGATGCACTTCCACATAAATTCATGGACAATTTTTAGTGGTTTTTAATGTCGCGGTTTTTAATGCTGCGGTTTTCAATGTTGTGATTTTCATGTCGCGGTTTTTATGTCACAGCATGTATATTCCGGTTTTAAAAGTCCTGTTTTTTAATGTCGCGACTTTTAATATGTTGCGGTTATTACAGGTTTCAAATTTTAAACGCTGTTCAGGTTGTAAAGATCATTTAAACACTAAATAATTTAAGAATACATTTCTGGCGGAGCATCGAGTTTTGATTATTAGCTGTTAAGTTTCCAGAAGAAAGGAATTGGACGGGAGGAAGGGCAGATCGCCAAATTAGGAGAAGAGGGTTAAGAGTCGGTTGAGTGAAACTGGAAACCCCAATTAGGCAAGCATAAGGATTTTCTTTTACAGCTCCGAGTCAATTACCGTATTATCATAATCTCATGACCAGTGTGTCAAGAGAGAATTAAATAAAGCTGGAAATTATTATTTTTATTGCTCCAAGAGAGAATAAGTACATACTACCCGCACTGGCCGGATCTTCATCAACCTCACGTACTACCGCTTATTAACTAAAACAGTGGAATTCACCGTAGAAGAAAAACCCAAAACCTGAGTATCTAATTTGTGACAGGCTGCAGTTGGAAGGGAAATATTTTACAACCTAATACATGTTCCATTTTTAGAAAGTATCAAAACCTCAGCTCATCATAATCATAAGTGAAATTATATAGTTCAGCTGCAGCGATGAGCCACACGTGGTTCAATTCAGAGTTCCAGTGGATTTAAATTTAGGCGGGGCGAGGGAATGAATGCATTGCTCAAATTGAAAGACATGATTGAAATTCGTTTCCACGTACCTGTGCATTGGTAAGACCCAGTTGTTGGGCAATATCATCCCGATCGGCTGGTGACAAGTACTTTTGATATAGGAACCGTTTCTCCAACTCAAAAATTTGATGATTGGTAAAGGCAGTTCTAGACTTCCTTTTTTTCTTTGGCGGTTGACGAGAGTTGAACATTTGATGAGAATTCGCTCCACCTCCCATTTCTAGAATCAAAATCAGAAAATAGGCGTTCACCATTAGAGTCATGGTCTGGAGAGAATGATGAGTCGGGAGAGGCACGTCGTCGTCAGCCGCATGAATTATGAGCAGAAGGGCTCTGAGCTTAATGAGATCAGATTCTACTTAATGTGACAGACGCCCAAGTCTTTAGACGGACTATAAATAGTGCAAGGCGTGGGTTCATCCGCCTCGGAACTCCCGAGCTCCGTCATGACTGGTTCTCCGCGTCTCCTGCCCTACTCTGTCCTTAAATGACGGGGAAGGCTTTCATAATGGGAAGTGCATGCGAGGATATCCAAAAGGAAAAGTATGTTTCTCCAGTAAACACGACACGGCACATAGCATGGCTGTCATGTCAAGTCAAGGCATAAACTCTACCTCCTTTTTATGATGATCATGACGATGATATACGCCATCATGATATTTTATGTTAAATAATGACCAAATAAGGCAGGAAGGAAAATGAAACGAGGGAAGAAGGGGAAGACAGGGAGGCAACGAACAGGAAGACGTCTCTCCATTTTTAGACGGGGAAAATTGTGGAGGCTTCACAACAAAGTCCGTCCAAATATGAAGTAATAGAGTCGGAGTCCAGTGATGGGCTAGTCACCTTCCATCTACCTGTCCAGAAATCCTTTTAGTTCAGCTACCCCACCCACTCTTCCCCGCACTTCCGTCTTGGTAATCAATGCCCAAATGAGACGTTTCCTCCAATGCTAAACTTCCATTCACGTGCAGGCCGCACCAATCAATTTCATACCTCTGCATCTCACACAATTGACTCGTTTATTAATAGCGAAATGTTTAATTTTGTTCTCAAATCCCTAAAATTCTGCTTCTGCATATGCTGTCAGCCAATTTTTTCCCCAAGAATTCGTACTATATCATTTAGTGCTGAAATAGTCAACGGCCTAACAAAGGTTATATTAACCTATCCTAACACTTTAACCGTTCTGTGTCTTTTCAAGCTTCTTTTTAAGTTGACCTTTATTTTTTGGCTTTATGACGTGCTGGAATTAGGTAAAAAGCGCGAAACCGGAAGTCAGCTTATCGCTCATGCTAGATATTTATTATTAAATAATTGTAATTGCAAATAGCCTTTGTTATTTTAGGTTAGGTTAGGCTAGCCGATATACTGGAGATGTTTTATGTATGACGCTTTTTGGTCGAAACCGATATGCTTCGTGAAAAGATGAATACATTCAGAGTCAAGATCCGAGTTGAGAACACGAGAACCGAAGTTTAGTCGATGGAATTATTGCTGGGTTTTAATTGGTAAAAATCCCCCTTTATTGGCAGAAGAGTCGGAATGCTGGATTTGTGTGCACATGAGAAGGACGGTTGGACTTCCCAGCTGAGTTCTGGATTGGACAGGACGCCGCCGAGGCCAGGATCGATTTGTGTCAAGTAGGTATACAAACATGTCATGTCACGAGGTATATCCCTGCCAGTCACACCGAGAACAAGAGCAAGAGTAGCCACCGAGTAAAAAACTCACTGAAATCCCCATCCATCCCCTGGGCCAATTTAGATATCATGATTTTTATTTCTATTATTCACACGCAAGCATTTCTTGCCCTCTCCGCTCCTCATTCCCAACACACATTCGAGATGGAACGGCCTATTCTGCCACGGCCCAAGTCCTCCATGAATATTCTCTACCACTTTTCCCTAATTAAAGAAACCAAACCCGCTCTATTGTTTTGATCCTGAATGAATGGCTCCCTTGCTTTATGAAAAATGTATTTATCCTTTTTTTTGCAAGTAGGGTGACGTAGAAATGCAAATATTGTTCGTATTAAACAGCAAAACGAGAGTGGACTAAATATAGCGGAGTTAATTTGGATTTCCAATCAAGAGTGCATAAGTTGAAGCAATTGGTCTGACCGCCGTCCGTCGGTTTCGGCCTTTCGCTTCAAAGTCAAAAGAAAAGGTAAAAAAGTGGTTTTTGAAGAAGCCTCAAGCCAAACCTCATTTCCTCACCATGATGGCAGTACAAAAAACTCCCGTCCCGAAACCTCAAGCCCTGCTATGCTGGTCTCTTCTCCTGCATTGTACTGGCCCGCAAACCAACAACTTGGCTCAATTTCACATTATTTTCCCTCTGTTGATATTAGCTATTACCATCTATTATGGTGAAGGTGAGACGGTTTCTTTTGGGCCTTTCAGATCCGGCACAGGCCCTGCCTTGGAACATGAAGCCATTTATACATTATCCCACACCTCAGCAGAAAAGGCTACTACTCCTTCGACCGACAGACCGACAAAAACCTTGTTTGACTACCGAAACAAACACCGGCCTATCTTATCTTGTCATGTACGAACAGGGCTACTGTATTCTTTGCCCTAGATAAAATCCATCATCGTCCCTTTCAATTGGCCCAAATTATAAATTTTATTGTTCCGAGTTCCGACTCCGAGTCAACCAATTTTTCTCACTTGTTTTTGTGAGCTTTAATCCTGAATTTAAACTGCCCTGTCAAATACTTTGAGAATATTGGCAATGCAAGTTTCTTACTCACAAACTCGGCTAAGAAAAAATACATATGTTTTTGGTGAAGGTCAAAGTTTTTATTGCCCATCAAGTCATTTGCACGTAATGAAGCAAATACACATTATGACAACACTAAAATTTAGAAACGTGGAGGTGAAGTTCTGCTATGCTACAGCGAAATGGCGAAAACGAATACCACCAGGCAAAACAAGTTATTCTTCATGTATGGCAAGCATTCTTTCTACTCCTTCCGGATTCCAGCTTTAACAAGAAACGTTAGATTGTCCTCGTACAATTTCGTGTTCGTAATGACTTGTAAATTTGTCAAATTTTTCTTTAAGGCTCAAGATTGCGTGTCATATATTACCTCATTGTATCAAGACGAAAAGTAGAACATTTGAACAGAAGCTGCCTGATTTGGGTGGCAGATTAAATGGTGTGTTTTAATCTAAGATTTTATGCCAAGTGGGTTCCTTGATTTGGGCGCCATCGCATGATGGGCGATGGACGAGTTTGGGCGCAGAAGACGCATATTTTCGCGCTGTGTCTTGCGCGACGTCAACTGGAATATACAGGCATATTTGGGAACAGGTATATATTTGGGCGCAAGCGGCTTTTAATGAGAGCATTACTCGCGTACTTCGAATAATTTTTTTTAAATATAATTAAATAAATATAATTTTAAAAAATTAACAAAATAACAAAAACAAAATACTGAGATCATTATAAAGCCGTGTATTTTTTTAAACTTTGCCGAAAAATAAATATTATTCATTATTAAATATTAAGTAAGAATTTTTTAACAATTTCAAATTCAAAAGTGTGCGAATTAGAACATATCAGATTTAATGTGGTATTTATCGGATAATAAACTCAATAAAATTATAAAACACGTTATACAAAATGAGGATCGTTGTACTGCCAAGGACTTATATAAAATAAAACCCAGTCAACTTCACACGCTCACTCACGCATCCATCTCCTCTAAAAAGGTATTTAGTCTCCTAATCATCTTCCAAAACGAAAAAAAAATTAAATGGACCAGTTGATGGAGAAGTGCAGAGATTTTAATAGATTTCTTAGATACTCATGCCACTGCATTTTTGGTTCGATCGGAACTTAAGTGGACTATCACTACCACATCAAGTTGGGTAGAACGGTGTCTTGATTCGAATTGGATTGGGAATATTATTGGTGAGAAATTATGGATAATTCTCTCTGTGTTACATAATAATAAACAGTTAGGGGGAGATAATGCTAAACGGTCTTTAGAGCCAGAGAGGGAAATAAGTGCGAGGAACTTCAAACGGACTCTCCGACCATCAAAATATTAAATGCTCCGACGTTAAATACTTTTTCCCATTCTTCACCTCAGGGCTCAATAGTGCTACTTTCTTGACTTATGATCA